>OW679202.1:125066753-125315535 GCA_940337035.1 Agriotes lineatus | reverse complement strand
TCTATTTTATTTAATTCCAACTCTTTCCTTGTTTCGATACATTTTTGAATTCATATTGAACTAGACTGGAAATCAATCAGCTGCATTTCCAACCAATCAAATTTGGCCAAGTTCAGTTTAACAAGTGAAGTCACATCAGGATACATAATAAACTTCAGTGTTTCCGATAATTCTTTGAACTGAGAAACTCTCGATGACAATTCTTTGATTGAAGAATTAATTACCGAATTAAACTCCTCAGTGACTTTTGCTTGGTCTGGTTTTACGTGTAAATCCAAATCTCTGGTGATTTTTTTCAAGTTTGGGAAAAACTTGCAGTTTAGCCTCGAAGGCACGAATGAGATCAATCATAACACAATAATTGTTTTATTTGCGCCTTGAAGCTTCATGTTCAACTCATTGTTAAATCTAAATTGTTTCGATTAGGTACCTAAATTCCTTAATTAATGCCGTGCCCAAATTATTTTGTCACGTGCCATCAGTGGCACGCGTGCCATTGGTTCGCCACCCCTGGTATAGGATTTATTCTTTTACAGCCCTTCTATGGTTTCTTTGTTTCACTTATCTCCATGAGTTGTATATTATTTGCTTTAATTTCTTCCATTAGCTCTATTTCTTTCCCAGTTGAAGACGTTATATCCCCCATGTACCAATATTGTATACTATACTTTTGTTTTCGTTATCCTTTTCCATAGCTTGTGTCGTTATCTGTATCCTTCCTTTATTTACATTTGTTAGTTTTTTGAAAAATAGCCGGTTCTTGTGAGCTTCAGTAGTTTATCCCGTAATGCTCCATCTTTCGAATTATCAGGTAATCTCTGGCTCATTATTCTTTCTTGTTTAGTTTTCCAATTTTTCTCAGCTTGTATTTCATCCGTATGTAATGTAGTTTCTTTTCCGGTTGGTCTCATGCTTTCCTCATTTTTGTTTTCATTTTTATTGTCCATTTATTTTGCTTCTGAATTATATGAAATTAAATGGAAATGCAATAACGACTTTGGCAACAAGTAAGTACAATAGTTACTTGTTGCCTAGCTACGAAAGTAATTATTGCATTGGCATTTTCTATTTCGGTTACTCTTACGGCAAATAGTATTTGAACCTTTGCCAACTCATGAAATTGCCATGCTCTGTACAATTTTAGGCAACCTGACAAATACATCAAATTGACATCAAGGCACCCTAGTTATAGCTATATATTTTTTACGTTTTTTTTATTTACTGGAATTCATGTATTGGTTACTGTTAAGAATTTATATAATTTTTTCATTAGGTTGTTTTAATGGTGTATCGTTTTAATTACACAATATGCCAAAAAAAAACTGGTTTCCATTAGGTATTTTTTATATCTACTCTGCTACATGTGTTGTTTTATGGATGACACAAGTAAGAAAAAATTACAAAATTTGTCTCTGCAATTAAAAAAATCGGTTTGTAAAAATCGTAGAGCCTAGTAAGCATACAAACTTTTCTTTGCACTACAAAAATATTAAGACATAGCTGAAAATGTTTTGAGAATTTGATAAAATTACAGGAGATCTTGGGGAAACGTTGCGATATTTGTGAGAATCGCTGGAAGTCTTGGGAGATATGAGGAAAATATCAGAAGTTCTGGGGAGATTTGGGGAAATCTCGGGATATCCCTCGGAAATCTTAGTAGTCTAGAGAGGTCTGAGGATATCTGAGGGAGATCCAGGGAAATCTTTTACGCAAGGATATCTCCTGTACATTTAAATCCTTAGTAATTGACCCCTCGATTTTCCGAAACAGTTTTTTTAAAATTTATTTATTTACGCAAATGCATTTTTATACAAAATAAAGATACAGTAAGTAATACTTTTGATAATAAGTAATGATACTTTCAGTAATCAGTAAAAAAAGTTACAAGAAAATTTTAAATTTAACCAGGTACTTAATAGTACTCGTAAAATAATAACAAAAATAAAAATAATAACAAATTCAGAATTTATATATGTGTATATATATATATATACAGAACGTCAAACTCGCTTCCGAAAGCATACATCAAAATTTAGAAGTGGCCTCATTTCTGGAGGCCAGTACAAAAAATCGGAGGCGAGTAGGTATCCCCATGTATGAGTGTTCCATTCAACAGATGGTGCAACAAGCATCGATTTAACATATTTTATGGTGGAGGTGAGTTTGACAGTACACATATTCAGTTATACACTTCAGTTGGTAGAAGTTATTCTAGATGGCGCGCCCCTGTAATACACACATACCTCTAACAAGGTACGCCAGTAGTACTCGTCTCTATCTATGAAACATACTGTTACGCCTCAGACACTTGACAAACGAGCACGGGGGCTTATCGTTAGTAATGGATTTAAGTAAATACAATACAACTGGACATTTAATACACGGTCCGTCAACAATGTGGGGTGGAAAATATCTCTAAAATTACAAGATTTACATCAAAATATCTTATATAAAGGTTGTAGGTGCGAAGGTGTTGCATATTGTAACGACCTTCAAGCCGGATCGCGTGCAGACAGATTGGTCAGCCTTCCAGATCATTCCAGAACGACCTCAGTAATTAATGCGCGCGACACGTCAGCATTTCTAGAATAGTCGAGAATATCTCGAAGCTTCCAGGAAGAATCACCCGGCGATATAGTATATAAGCAAGCGCAGCAGAAGAGCAGTCAGTCCGAATCTAGCTTTGAAGTGCGCAAAGCTTGCCAGATAAATCATTCGTCGTTAAGTCGTGTGAAAATAAATAAAGTGTTTTTGTTGTTAGAAATAGTTCCTGTTAGTGTATAAATAATTTGTGTTCCGTATTAATAGTTCTTGTGTCTTTGTTAAATCGTTAAGTTAAATTGCTGTAAATAAATGCTTAAAACAAGAAGCGGCGTATAATTTTTAATAGCTCAGAAGATAAATCGTAACAATATTACTAAAATATTTCTGATTATACAGGGTGACTCAAAAACTGTGGAGAACCAAAGTTACTACCCTATATTTAGGAAGCTTAAAAGTTTTGAGTTGAAATACTAATCATTTTAATATAAATTTATATGGGTCTAACATCAACTGTTTTGAATATATTACCGATTCTATGCACAAAATGCTGAACTTCAGGCAGCTGCTGTTGATACTGGAAACAATTAAATGAAATAAAACGTCACCAAAACATTACGTTTTTTTGTGAATTGCCTTTCGAGTGTAAAATGATGGCTCTGGGTATTCATGCTATACAAGATGTCTGCAAATTTAATGATTTCAAGGAAACACCCTACACATTTTAGTAGTTATAGAGATTTATTTTGATATGTTACTGGATAGGTAATCCTAAATGCAACCTTTTTTCAACTATGCGAGTGTGAATATAAGAAAACAATGTAAGGCTCTTAAAATGCTTTATTTAAAGGAATCATAGACAAACCTCGCTAAAACGCAAACTTACACACCGGAACATACCGATCACAACAAAAAACTAGGTTTAGAAAATAAAAATTCAGCCATTGCCGACACAAAAAACCAAGAAATGCAGGAATAAATAAAATCTGAAAACTAATTTAATTTAGAGGTGTTAAATGAGTTATTGGACAAAAGTTTATTGAAAGAGTTTTTAAGAAATACAGAGACACACAGCGTGCATCATTTGCTAAAGCAAAATGATTAAATATGCAAATAATGAGCACTTTGTATAGTTTTAACACCCAGAGAAGAGGAGGAGAAATAGTAGAACATTTAACGTTATTGGGTATACAGTGACCGCTAAAAAGTCGGCATTATATGGAACAAAAATTATTTTTGATTTTTCAAAAAAACCTTTTACGACAATAATTTCTGCTTGTCTAAAAACCTATTTAGCCCATATCATATATACCGAGAGACTTTTATTTATTTAGAAAATGGCGTTTTTCGACATTGTCAAAATCCAAAGTCCTATTTTTTTGAAATTAAGTAAGATTTCAATGAGATTTTTTAGAGTGTGTTAGTTTTAGTTAACTGAACAATCGCAGGTCCAGAAAACAAAAATTTTTCTGTAACTTTAGCTAAAATTTAATTTTTCAATTTTATATATTTTTAAAAGTTTCACGTACCAAGACTTAATTTTAAAATTCAAATTTTGTATGTAAAGACTAAAGATTTATAATTGTAAAAAATAATATAAAATGTTAATTGCTCGTTTAGAACTTTTATTATTTACCGAAAAGTGATATGTTGCATGATTTTTACGTTTTTGATGCAATATGTTTTTTATGAGAAATATTCTTCAATGATAATTAATATCAATTTAAATGGCCTCTAAAACTCTAATCTAACCTTGTTACAAAAATCCTGTCAACGTTCTTTTACAGTTGTCTCAATGAGAAGATTTTTTAGTCATCTTATTTTTATGGGTATTTCGCCCCACTACAAAATGAAAAATATTAAAACATGAATGTGTCACGCTATTTATTGAAGAGGTTAGTAGCATTGTACTAGATTTCCAATAAAATAAGCTCACTTTTTGTTGATTTTTAATTTAATTAGTTAATGTTGATAACCGAATTGTTCATGCTTTAATATTTTTCATTTTGTAGTGTGGGGAAATACCCATAAAAATAAGATGGTTATTGAAGCGCCACAAAGAAGTTAAAGATTTTTTAGAACATGTAAACTGGAAAGAGAAAATTCTTCTCATTTAGACAACTGTAATTCATTAACAAGCCTGTAAAAAGTTGAAAAATACTAAGCGAACGCGTTGGAGATAGAAATGGAATCATTGTACATGACTTGTTGAAAAGTCATTAGATTCAAAAGAGTATTAGTATTCTTTTTTGAGTTGACATATCTCCAAAAGTTTTTGGGATTTTGCGTGATGAAATGTTGTATGTTATTATTGTGTTTTTCAAAATCCATTTTTGCTAGTAGTTTGCATCTACGCCTCAAATTAGAAAATAAGGTATAGTAAAGCGGTGAGCAATACTTTTTGTATGCCGTGTGTGCTTCCTTCTTTCGAGCAATTGATGTCTTAAGCTCCTTACTAGGGACGGGCGCGTGACGTGAAAACAGTCGTGTCACGTCGTGAACGTGACTAATATTTGAAAATCGTGACGTGAACGTGAGCAAAAATTTCCAAGGCGTGATTCACGTTTCACGTTAATTTCAAGTTAAATATTTAGTAACGAATAAAAAACTGCAGGGTGCAGCAACTTTTAAATTCATTAAATCACAAATTGTGCCAAACAAGTTACATTATGTGGTTTTATTTTTGGACCCTAATTATAAATCCTTAAAAGTTCATACCTTCACATAAAAGAGAAGATTATAATGCAAATAAAACTATCGATGGTAATGATGAAATACATAGCAAACGACTCAAAACTGGTACATCAGCATCAGATTCTTATCTTTCTACACTTAGAGATAGCTCTGACGATGGCACATGTAATTACGATGATGTCGAAACAGAACTAAATTAGTAGATTAAATTAAAATTCGGAAATGTAGATGACATTTTAGGATTTTTGAAAAACAGTGTAAATACGCCACTGTTAAAAAAACTTGAGAAATTTTAAACATATCGGCAAGTTCCATTACAAGCGAAAGAGTATTTTCTACAGCTGGGCGAATTTTAGAAGAGCGCAGGATTCGACTTAACGCTGAAAATGTTGATTACATATTATTTTTAAATCAACATTTTAATGTTTAGATGTGTAGATGAACTTATTATTCTAATAAAAGTAATGGTTTGTTTTTTATACTCGGCTAATGCTGAAAATGTTAATTACGTTTTATTATTAAACCAGAAATGTATTGTGTAGATGTGTAGATGAACTTATTTTTAGAAAAGTACCTAATATTTTGTTTTGTATACTCGACTTAACACTCAAAATGTTGATTACGTTTTAATTTTAAACCAATTTATTGTGTACTTGTGTAGATAAAATTATTATTCTATTAAAAGTAATGTTTTTTTGTATACTCCCCTTAACGCTGAAAATGTTGATCCTTGTACGTAAAAGTACTTTCAAACCTACGAATTAAAAGTGTTGCCTAGCAACATATACCTTCTGTACTCATACCAATAAAGGAAACGTCAATTCCAATGACAGCTTTTAGTATTAAAAGTAATGTCTTTGAAGACAGCTGCAAGAAACATATTTGCGAGAAATCAGTATTTATCCCTTGTCGAAGTTATTGTAGTAAATTTTCATTTCTTTCTTTTTATGTCAACTATTCTGATTGCAACATATCACGTAAATTATGTCAGGTGCAAAACATAATTTTAGTTCTCTTTAGGGTTTTTTCATTGGTTTTAAATTTGAACATTGTGTTCTATCTGAATTTAAATTTTGAAATAAAAGCTGCGTGTCACGTCGTGGGTGGCGTGTCACGCCGTGAACGTGAGCGTGAACGTGACTGTTTAAAGCCAGCGTGAAACGTGCGTGACGTGAGCGAAAAATCACTCACGCGCCCATCTCTACTCCTTACTATACCACGCTGGAAATGTTGAACTTCATTTGTGCCTTTTTTGAACAAATTGATCTATACATATATAAAGATTATCATAATAAAAAATAGTAGTTAACTTGCAGCACGATAACGAAAAATCAATGAAAAATTCAGAATAGAGGTTACACAAGATGCCAGAATAGTTAGCAGATTCGAAATCATAATACCAATTACAGACTGATCCTCGACAGTGTCTGCTAAGTATTTGTATATCATACATAGAGGAGGATGCTAAGCATCAATTTCCACAATCAATTCAGGGGCAAGAGATACCACATACATATTTAAGTTAGAAAATACCAAGTCTAAAATTACATTATTTTTATTGGTGACGTAGTTATGTTGAACTAAGTTCAGATAAGAAAGAGAATCAGATAAAAGTTTAGTGCATGATCTCTCCCTTAGAGTCGCTGAATCTTGAAAAATCAGAACGCACGCATAGTCTATTGTACACCACGAGACATTAGGCAAATTGTAGTCCCCCAGCAACAACCAATTAATTTTAGGGTATTCCAAATCCAATGATTCTAGAGTATTACAGTATGCTTGAAAAATAATATCGGCTGTTAAGGGCGGACAGTAAGCAGAGCTTATAATACAATTTAAAGACGAGTCAACGATTCGGATAAATAAATGTTCAACATTCTGTGGAAACTCTAAAATAACACTTTTAAAATTCTTCTTTATAGCTATTAGCCCTATTAGGACACCCCCCCTCTAGAGCACAAACTGTTGTTCAGATTTCTATCATTTCTATAAATTACAAAATTGTCTAGTTTGAATTCAGTACTATTAATTGCAGGGCATAGCCAAGTTTCAGTTAAGACAAGAATATCATAAGCATATAACAAAATTTTTCAACTTCTTTGATTTTCGATTTAAGACCTGACATTTTGATAATAAATTTTTACCTCAGTGTTACTCGCTAGATTCGAGTTTTTTTGGATACGCCGTTTTTTGACTGCAAGTTGCCGCTTTGGTTAATGTCAACAATAGTTGGCTTACCGCGAATATATTTGATAGTTTTGGTGACAGTGTCCTTATTTACGGATTCTAGTTCGGATCTGAGAACGTTTAACTAATCCCGTTGCATTACTGTCAAGTCGCTCGCAATTTTAACCGGAGGACATTTTGATTTGTTTTTTAATACTGAAAGAGCAGTTTCGCGGTTTTTCAGAATGACTTTTCACGAGCGCTTGTCATCATTTTCGAACTTTCCTAACCTGTAGCAACTCTTAATATCGATATCTGCAATATCGATCATGTTACTCAAAATATCCAAAATTGCTTTTTTATCAGTTTCGAACCGCGATGTTACAGAGTTGGAGCGTTGCTCCTCCACGTTATAAACAATTACATTCGTTTTGCGACGGGTTCTCTCCTCTACTTCGTCTATAATATAGTTTTTGAGTTTAGTTTTCTGCTTCTCTAGGTTATCGACTTTTTCAGAGAGACTTGTTACCAGAATAGACAGATTGTTGAATTGAGCAACAACAGCTGGCAGAATTTTAAGGCTAAATTTACATTCTATACAAAATAGCAAGAGCTCTCTTTTTCCACATAATTCCATGACCGTGACCTCCGAGACAGTGAGTTCGGTGCATTCTGGGTGAAGACGCTTTTTACAGCTATCACAGCTGAAGAATATACTCCCGTGGCAGGTCTTGCCGCATGCCGCACAGTTTCCTGACATGGCTAGTAGGATTGTTGATACCTTGGCTGAAGTTGGAATAGGGAATAAAACTCCTTCCAGAAATTAAAGTTGGCCGATAAATTCATTCAGGATCCCGCTGATGCCTCATCCGGAGAGAAATAAGTCCACCTCAAGCACCAACATCCAAAAAATTGAGTTATATATTGTTTGAGGCTTTCGCGGTTACTCGAATTATTATTCTTAACATGGAATTTCAGCTTAGACCGCGTAGTATTTGTATATGAACACCCAGCAGTTCCTGGCTTAATGTGCCTTGCACCTTGTGAAGTCGAGCAAAAACCCGCGCGATGGTCATGCTCTTTGGTGGCTCGTGTTGTTTGAGTATCTTGAGAATGAGGATACTTAGGCAGATTTGGCCGTTTTGCTGTTTGTGCATCCATATTCAGTAACATCAGTGCGACTCTCACTCTACAAGGTTTTGCGAAACGTTAGTAAATATGGATGCGCAAACAGCAACAAGGCCAAATCTGCCTAAGTATCCTCGTTCTCAAGATACTCAAACAACACGTGCCACCAAAGAGCATGACCATCACGCGGGTTTTTGCGCGACTTCACAAGGTGCAAGGCACATTAAGCCAGAAACTGCTGGGTGTTCATATACAAATACTACGCGGTCTAAGCCGTAATTCCATGTTAAGACGAACAAAAAATTGAGGTTAGGTTTGCGTCTCAGGTTTCCAGGCTTAATAGCTTCAACAACTGCAATCAATGCAACTCAAGAATGCGCAGTTTATGAGTGCATCTCTTGCTATATATTCTGTAATATAGAGCTCAGAGCAACAGAGATTAGCACAATAATAATCAAAAATAACTCGAGAGGTGTGTGAAAGAACACATGTCTACTTACGTCGGTAAAGTCATGCAATGCATGCATGCATTAATTTAACAGTGGTTTTTATTATCCCTTGAAATAAAGCATCTTACTTCTTTGTTTTTACGTCCCTCGTCTAAAAGACGAAGAAAGTGTTGTAATCGAGAAAAAATACCTTCTGAGATTTCTTCAGATCTTCACTTCCAGGGTCTCTAGATATAGAAGAACAGCTTTTCTCAATTCCGTCTGTCTGTCTGTTGCCGGTATAACTCTAAAACTATTTTTTGGAGAAAGACGATATTTTGCATGCATATTATATGTCTACTTGGCATGAAACTAAGAAAAATTGGGAGAAAGATATACAAAGTGAGAAACTAAAAAAAAATAAATCTTTCCTATTTTTGCGCTAACTCCAGACCTATTACTTAAATCAAAGTAATAATTTGCACATATCTCAGGTTTTTGCACTTGAAGAAAAAGGGCATATTGGGACACAACATATAGGTACAAGGTGAGCACTAAAAAAATTGTTATTTATTTTTGCTTTAACTTAGAAACAGATAATAGTAATTTACGATACAAGTGCGTAAGCCTAGTCTTTAGTCACGAGTGGGGCAGAGTTAAAACGCAAGTGAGCAAGCGTTTTACGCCCTGCGAGTGACTAAAGATGCTTTATGCATGTATCGTACAATATTTTATCTACGACATAATCTAGAAAACACGGTAAATAAAAAATTAATATAAATTAGGATTACTAGTAAATGGACGTAATTTTGCGTGGTTAAAAATTTTAAAACACGTTGCTATGAGGAGCGTTTAAATATGAATTATAATTTGAATTGCGCGCAAAAAGAAAAGGATATGCACAGAAGCTGTATACATTAATTAATGTTCTGGAATAAGTCCTAACTTCATTCAGTCGTTAAGTTGTCACAATTCATTTTGGTTTAATTGGTAAGCATGAGTGAAGTGAAGTGCATTCAAGCGTTGAACACAGCATTATTAGTAAATTTCTTACCAAAGGTCTCAAACCATCAGAAATTTGTGTAAGAGTTAAAAGAGAGTTTGGTGCTCATACACTATCAGACATAAGCGTTTATAAAAAGAGTAAAGCGTTTAAAGATGGTCGCAAAAGAGTGGAGAATGAACCGCATTCTCGGGGTCCAAAAACATGCACAACAGAAGAGAATTCTGACAGAGTAAAATGCACTTATTTGAAACGATCGTCGAATTACAGTGAAGGATATTCCTTCTGCATTAAATATCAGTAAGTGTAGCTTGGAAAAAATGCTAGTTCTCTGTCTGCTTCTTAATGTTCCACCCCATTTCGCTATTCAGACGCTGACCACAATTCAAAAATTTAAATGGACCATGCTGCCCCATTTATCATACATTTCGGACCTTGCTGTATCAGATTTTTATTTGTATGGATCCTTAAAAGAGTTTCTAGGAGAAAAATACATCTTTGTAATGAAGAAGTCATTGAAATTGTTCGAAAATGGGTGTCAGCAGCGAAACGAATTTGTTTCTAGTGAAATACAGAAACTTCCAGAAAGATGGCACGAGTTTATTCAAATGGAGGGGACACTTACTAGAAAAATTACATGACATACATTAGACTCTTTGTGTTTGTTTTTTAATAAATATTAAATTATAATTTATATTTGAACGCTCCTCATACTAACGCCGATGAAATCTTTTAAATACTTTGCTACTTTCAACGTAAACTAATGAAAACATGTTATTAAACAGTCGTTTTACAAACTTAAAACTGCCAACTAAAAGTCAATTTTAATTTAATTTGCACATAGCTCAGCAAAAAGGCACATGTAATTCACAAAACATGTGACAAGATTTTAAATTTACAAAAGCAGCAATTGAACGAAGCTAGCAAGTTACACACTAACGTAAAGGTAGATTTCCTGTCACCAGGTTACCTATTAAAGTTCCTGGTGACAGGAAATCTAGCTTTACGTTGGTGTGTAACTTGCTAGCTTCGTTCAATTGCTGCATTTGTAAATTTAAAATCTTGTCACATTTTTTGTGAATTACATGTGCCTTTTTGGTTCTTTACCACAAGTTGTTAGGTAAGATCTTAACTAATTACATTGTACAAACATCGCTTCTTATCTGTAAACCTCTCTTCAGGTCTTGAAAATGGTTAAAAATAAATAACCGAAACGTCAGCCTTGGCATCAAGTGGTTTTATTTCAACAAACCATTAATAGCTCTTGGAAACCTTTGCCCAAGTACTGAGATCAGTGTTGGCTAAACCCCTTTCCCAGTCAAAATTTCTCGTCCTATATATACAGTGTGTTTCACTTTTCATGGGGACGGTCATGTATCACAGAAAGTACCCAAACAATTTTGTTCAAATTTGCAAGGAATGTATATACCCTTAGTGCCACCCAGGACACAGGGACACATAAGAATGGGTCCATAGGCGTCCGTCTTAGGACGAAAAAAAGGGGCTATTTTGTCACAAAGTAATATTAGCGATTTTTTCCGGCCAAATTTTTTAACATAATCTTAATTGAAAACCCTTGTGGCCAAATTTCATGCAAAAATTCCTATGCGTTAGAAAGATATTAAAACGCAAACTTGAAAAATACTGTTCATTTATTTCGTCATTTTTCGAATAATAGCTGAGTTTTAAACATTACTTTAACTGTTTTCGTTTTTCCAAAGTGTGGCTATAGCAAACACAAAGTTTTTTCATTGTTGTTAAATAATTTACTTGGAATTAGAATAAGAAATGTTATACACTTTATTCCCTTTTGATCAAGTAGCTTTGGTAGTCGGTTTTTAAGAAAACAAATGAGCATCACAGTACCTTATGTGTCCTTGTGTCTTGGGTGGCACTAAGGGTATATACATTCCTTGCAAATTTGAACAAAATTGGTTGGGTACTTTCTGTGATACATGACCGTCCCCAAGAAAAGTGAAACACACTGTATATATATATATATATATACGTATAAATCCGTCAGTGTGGCACCCAGCACATAAACAAGCAATGTGGCTCCCACTTGAAGCAGTAGGGATAGCAGTGTATATTATATATTATATGAATTTACTCATCATAGCTACTACAAACATATCAAGACAAAAAACTTCCACAATTTTTGTATACACATTAAAAGGTATGTAATGGTAAACTCGCTCCCACTAGACTATCTGGTCAACTGGCACCCATTTGTATAATAATTATATAAATTTACAAAAAGTGGCATCTGTACAGTGATGCCACATTTATGGGTGCCTTAATACCTTTTGTTTTCATATTGATAACCAGTATGGCACTGTATCAAACATATTCAAGTTATTCATTTTCTAATTTTACACTTTTGGATGCTACTTATACTTCTTATTGTTTGTATGCAGTCTTCCCCGGGTTGTTGCACTTGTTTGGCAAAAGCGTGCAATCTACATTTTCAATAATAAACTTTGCCAGGTTTCTTAAAATACGGAATGCTTATGGAGATTTGGAGATACATGGGAAACGTATTATAAACTTTCTATTTATGACAGTAGTGCAATTGCGATTAACATAGTTTATTGATATTTTGGTATACAAAAATAACAGAATATAAAAATAAGTCAAGAGTATAAATAATAACCAAACTAAATTGTACAGTGTGAATAAAGTACAAATTTTATTAATTACTTACAGGGTTGGCCAAAAGTATGAAAGCGCTGCCATAACTATTGGTTTTATAAAAAGAATTAGGTACAACATGTGCGTAGCAAAATACACGCTGTATTTGGAATTATTCATTTTTCCTTCGTGAGTACCGACTGTGAAAAAGATCGTCACTTTTTTAAATAGCAATATAATTATACTTTTTGATGTTGTTGAATAGAGATGTTTTTTCCATTTCCATTCATCCAAGGTTTTAGGCCCTACATAAAAAAATAGCGTGAAAGCAAAAATATGTAGAACGCTTTAACTTCTGCTTAAAACAAAAGCAGTGCGTTGTGAAATTAGCTATTCATTTTAATACTTAAATTTGATGTTGTTTGTTAACTTTTATTGACGCGTTTTTTAATAAATTTCTGTTTTTGACTTTCACTTGAAACATAGTCAAAACGAAGCCAGATACACAAAAATTATGCAGTACTTCTATGTAGAGAATGAAACTTCCTTTAAAAAAACAGCTACAGCATATTTCTATAAGATAAAGGAGATGCACTGTGTGTCAACTCCATGCTATAAACAGTAGCCTATAGAGATATGAAACTTTTATATGATATTTAATTCTTTACAAAAAAATCTTGGATAATTGTTGTGTATCTGGATTCACATTTTGATAGCGTTTCATGTTAAACGCAGAAAACGAAAATTTAGTAAAAAGCTCTTTAGTAAAAATCAGCAAACAACATTAAATTTAAGTGTTAAGCGAAAATAAATGGCGGTAATGATGGTTAGTGACAGCAGAAATAGCAAACGTCACGTAAGTGCTTTTGTTTCAAAAAGAAGTTTTACATGTCTTTGTTTTCACTCAATGTTTTTTTATATATATGACCATAGAACTTAAATAGATGAATAAACAAAATTATCTATCCAACAAGAGCAAAAATGTATATATCTACTGCTATTTAAAAAATTGACTATTGCTTCTTACAGTTTGTACCCTCGAACGAAAAAAAAAACAATACCAAAATATAGCCTCTATACTATATGATAGTAAACAAGTTCTGTATTTTTTTTTATAAAATCAGTAATTAGGGCGTTATTCCAGCGTTTCCATATTTTTGAACAACCCGGTATATAGGAAACAAAAACAAACAGGATTAAAAAACATTTTGAAATATTCTTTGCAAAAGCAAATTATTGGTTTCTATAATAATTATATACGTAAGCTTTGATTGTTACCCAATTCCTTGCAGCATGAAACACCCCAGGATGGGTTTTCATTACATCTTCAACTTTATTTTTCTTTGGCGGTTTTTTCTTTTTAATGTGGTTAGCAAAGCACTTTTTAATTATCCTTATTTCTTCATTACTCCATTTTTGTTGTACTTATCCTGGTTTTCTGCTTTTCTTACATAATTCTCGTTTCCTTTGTTTAACCGATTCATCACTGCTTGAATCGGATACACTGTTGATTAATTCTGCATTATTTAAATTTTCAATAGATTCTTCTGTTTCTAATTCTTCTTTTCCTGATTCACTAACCACGTCGCCTTCGTCTTCCTCAATTGTGTCATTCACTACATCAATGTCTATTTCTTCTAGTGATAGATTCTTAAAATTTTCGCCCTTTCCCTGTTCCATCATTTGTAGAATTTTTGATACTTTAGCTACCTAGTAAATATCCTGTGGCAGTCTAAAAAATATAAAATTCAAGTTGAATATATAACCATTAATATACATTTATTTATTTTTTAAAACAGTGTAGTTCATTAAAATAAAGACGTGTTGAACACAGGAAATTTTAATCGCATTCTACTTTTTTTATTAAAAACAACACGTCAGTCGATAGAAGTTCGAGTTTGATTAAAATGTTAAAATACGTTATTTTTTTAAAACACTAATAACTTACTTATAAAATGATTCGTGGGTTTTTTTATTATGTCCCATAAAGGCAGCCAACGATCAATTCTCTTTTAAGTTAAGAAGCTGAGTAACAGTAGCGATGTGTTTTCTTAGTCGGGTAGATGTTATTAAATCTGGATATTTAGCACCGCAAAGCTTTGCATACTTGCGAATAACTGAGCAGCCATCAATCCATCGAATGAACTTCGGATACGTAAACAAATATTTATTTTCACTTGATTTAAACTTGTTTCTTGTCGTATTTTACGTAATTATGCTAGAAATTTTTGTAGCTCTTTGGGAATCAAAACTGTAACTGCCCGACTTCCCTTTCCAATTGCCGTTATTCTTTTATAATATTGCGATAATATTTTTTCACTCTGTGAGAGTACTGGTGAATTCTTTTTGATCGACACTATTAGTAGTTCTTTGGCTTTCGTATGACTGGATGTCTAAATACTGTATATCACCAACTCCCTTTCTGTTATGGATGATTGTTAAAACTAATAAAGTTTCGAAAAGAATTTTGTATGCTAATGCATCATGCTTACTTCTTTTGAGTGCACTATATGCAGTTTCAGCTTCACTACTTACATATTGTTTTAATTTCATTATGTCTTCTGTAACTGGTAGTAGGGGGGGTTTACGTGAAGACTTTTCGGTTAAATCTTTGATAGCAAGACTGCTTAATTCAGCAGTCCACTGAGTAGTTACTAGTTCTCTAAACCGGGTTAAATCTGTTAAACAATTGTCGGTATCAGTTACATTAATCATACGATGATTCCTTAATACTAATTTTGTGGTTAATTCAGAAATGTGTTTGAGAGTTGTACCCATGTGCATGCCGAGTGATGGTGCGCGAAACGTTTTTTCTTCTTCATTATATCCAGATATTACCTTAACTGCTGAAATTGCCTGATCAAAGTGTTGTGGTTTTAAAGTTGATAAGAGGTCATTAAAATTGCCTAATTTCTTCATTTCAATCAAATATCTGCCACATTCTCGTAACTTATTTGACACAACAGTTCGCATTTGTTTGCGGCAATGTTTTTTTAACAAATTTTCTCCTTAAAGACAAATTAGGGGATCCTGCTGGACAACTTTAGAAATTTTATCATTCTTCATTATGGAAAAAACTTGTTCTTTAACATTTAATTTTGATAAAAATTCACCATATGTTCCAATACAGATCGAATAAGTTTGTGAGAGACTTAACGCATGTCCAGTTTTCATATTAGCATTCATAAAACAGTTTTTAGCATGACGACTTAAAGAACCCTTCTTAAAGTACGCTTTGCAGTGGATACATATTGCATATTTTGAAGCAGCAACTGAACCCATGTCCAGATTTTCTCTACGTTTAGGAATTACTGCTCTTCTTAAAGCATGATCCAAGTTGCCTTCATTCCATAAAATAGCCAAAAGATGTTTCCTCTCAGTTTTATCTTTGGAATTAAAAATCTCCAATACTGATACCTCCATCAGGTGCAAATGTCTAGCGAAATGACGAGATACTACATCGTCATCACAAAATTTGCAGATGGGCTTTTGTATTTGTTAATTGATAGATGTGGCAATTTCTACACATTGCACTAAAAAAAATAAACTATTGAGCATTATAATGTTAAACTTTTCACTCTATTAAAAAGGATAAGAGAAAACCAAAGAAATAATGATCAAAGAAAATGAACAAGATATCTGATTCTTTGAATATATCTTAGTATACGATTTGTTTTTAAATGATATCTATGCATATATTTAATATTGCATTTCTGTACTACCAGCTAAATTACCTTAGAATTTTTAATAATAATAATAATATAAGCTTTATTGAGAATACTAATATTTTATATATATAAATGTATAATAAGAGAATATTTTTATATTATTTATATATAATAATAAAACAGATATACAGGGTGAGGCACATAAAGTGTTACAGAGCAATAGCACTCAAACTATTGATCACATCCAAAAATGTTTCAGACAAAAGTTTCAGTGTTTGAAAAGGCCGTCATACTGGACCACCCTATTTTTTTTTTGGTGGAGGCGCTGAAACTACGTCAAGGTCAACTCCACTTTTTTAAATGGAACCATGTATTTTTTTTTCGATGATATTATTACTGATTTAAAGACAAATTCAGCGACCTGAAACACAATGTCATTCTAGTCACGTAAAGTATGAAAATAGTCGAAAAATCGAAAAACGCAACAGTGCAACAAACACGAGTCAACACGACGGTGCACCACCCCATTATGCTCTGTGTTTAAGACAAGTGATGAAAGAGATTTTTGGCGAAAAGTGGATACAACGAGACGGTCCTGTAGCTTGGCCACCTCGATCGCCAGATCTAACATCAGCAGATTACTTTTTATGGGGTTTTGTCAAAGATCGCGTAATGGCGGTAGCACCTACCACGCCTGACGACATGAAAGGCAGAATACGACGAGCATGTACCGAAATTACACCACAAATGTTAGCTGAAGTTGGACGGTCTTTTCATCAGCGAATTAACAAGTGCTTACAAGTCGAGAGTCATCACTTCGAGCATCTTCTGTAGGTAGAACCAAACCAAGGTTAGTGGATCCTTTGAAAGTGATTATTCCTATATATTTCGATTTTTTGACTATCTTCATACTTTGCTAACTAGAATGACCTTGTGTTGCAAGTAGCTGAATTTGTCTTAAAATCGGTAATAATGTCATCGAAAAAAAATACATACTTCCATTTAAAAATCGGGAGTTGACCTTGACGTAGCTTCAGCGCCTCCACCGATAAAAAAATAGAGTAGTCCAGTATGACGGCCTTCTCGAACACTGAAACTTTTGTCTGAAACATTTTTGGATATGATCAATAGTTTGAGTGCTATTGATCTGTAACACTTTATGTGCCTCACCCTGTATATATATATATATATATATATATATATTTAAATTCTCAATTGGCGAGGTATCGGACAAGCCGTTTTTCAACCCTACCAGAAAAATAGATGTGAAAGTTAATAAGATTATCAGATAATTATGTAAAACAAATGGTATTAATTAGGATGCTTGAATTTTTAACAAAAGTGCTTTATTTTTACTTTTAAAAGATACCAGGCTGCCAGAACCAATGAACAACTCGTGAAATCTATTTATAGCAGAGGGAGCTATTATCTCAAAGCAACGTTCAAATTTGGCAGAGAGAATTGCTCATTGTTTCTTAAATTTCTTTCACGAGAATCTCCTCTTTGGTTTAAGAGAGAGTATAAGTAGTAAGGAGCTTGACTACTTAAAACATTAAAAATGATAAATTATATAGTAACATAAATCTGTTTTCGATTTTCAGTATGCCATGATTATTGTAGTGAGGTGTAACGTGCTGCATACGATTTATTTCGAAAGAGTATCTAAAACAGCTGTTTTGTAGGAGTTGCAGCTTATTTTTAAATTTTTGAGTTAGAAAACTGTAGTAAACCGAACTACAATAATCTAGCTGACTGAGTATTAAACTATTTACAATGTACCACTTGGTATGAGATGGTAGAACATTCTTAAATTTGTACAAAGCTGAAAGTTTTGCAAAGCACGATCTAGACTTTTTTGTAACATGGTTTTGAAAATTTAAATTACAGTCAAGCAACACTCCGAGATTCTTCGCACTTTCTGTAAATGTAATTACACTTTCACCAATCATGACACTTGAATGTAAACTAGCAAGAGCTTTTTCACGCATTACCGCAGAACCAACGCACATACACACCGACTTTGCTGGATTTATGGTTAGGCCATTATTCTTGGACCAAGTTAAAATACATTGTAAGGTTGTGTTAATTATTCCCACTGCAGAGTTGATCAGTGACAGATCACAAGATACGTAAAGCTGCGTGTCGTCGGCATATAGATGGATGTTGCAACTGGTGGATAGCTGTTGAGGCAGGTCAGCGGTAAATAATGTGAATAAAATAGGTCCCAGGATACTTCCTTGAGGCACACCTTGTGTTATTTGCAATTCCTGTGATAGCTTATCTTGTATTTTAACCATCTGTTTGCGTCCGTTGAGATAGTTTTGCATCCACAGTAGTACAACATCGCTACATCCGTAATATTTCAGTTTTGCGAGTAATAATTCGTAATGTATGCAGTCAAAGGCTTTACTGTAATCCAGCAGAACCAGAAGTGATACTTGAGAACGATCTATAGCCTTGCCAAGGTCATTGGTGATTTTTAGAAGAGCCGTACTAGTACTATGGTGTCTGCGAAATCCAGACTGTGCCTCAGGCAGTAGATTGTACGTATTTAGATGGTGAAATAATTTCTTGTACACAATTTTCTCCACAATTTTTGAAACGGCAGGAAGGATACTTATAGGTCTTATGTGGGACAATTCAGTCGCTTTCGAAATTTTAGCCAGAGGAGTTATGTATGATTTTTTCCACAAAGCAGGAACACTTCCAGTTGAGAAGGAAACATTTATGATATGTGTCAGAGCATCCTTACAAAAGGGAAAAATTATATTTAGCATTTTAAAATTAATCTGATCAGCACCATAGGCCAACGATTTGCATTCATTCAAAGCTTTTTCAACTTCTTCACAGGATACTTCATCAAACCTGAGCTGATTTACGACTCCAGGTGCAGATCGGTCCTCAAATTATGCTATGGTCTGTTCACTGGGAGATGAATTGCGAGTTGTGTTAGCAAAGTAATCGTTCAGCACATCAGGTTCCATCAGTTCAGGGCTAATTTGATTCGCAGGTTGAGAGTGAACATTCCAATCGCCAAAGTTTTTCCATAAGCGTTTCGGATTATTTTTATTTATTGTTAGTAGCCTTTTAATGTAAGCTAATCTTTCTTGTTTAATTGCAAAAGAAAGATAATTTCGTATATCCATGTACAATCGTCTATCACGGTCCAATCCTGAAGCTCGGTATTTTCTGTAATACTTTTTTTTTAGTTTTATAATATCCTTGATAGTATCAGTGATGTATGGTGCACAGCGTTTCTTTATGCATTCCTCTCGTACTGGGGCATGCATGTCGAAAACAAATTTGACAGCGTCAGTAAAGAAATTTGATGTTTCCTGATTTCTTGACGCATCATCGAAAACGCTTTCTTTTCAAATTTTCGATGAATCATCTAAAATTATTTTGTCTTGAATTTTCGATGTAATGTCAGTTTCAGTATTCTTGATATTAGATAAAGAACAAACATTATTCAATGCATCCAAACCCTTACTTCCTAACTTTCCCTAACTTTCAATTGAATCCGTTTCATTAAGCCATTTCTGAGAAAATAAATAAATTAAATAAAATTTTGAATTATAGTAAACTGTAAATTATAAAAATAAACTGGTTTTATCAATTAATTGTACTTGCTTAAGTAATTGTCACCAAAGGGGAAGTGTTACACAAAATAAAAGATAGGAAAAGAAAAATCGAGATTATCGAAAATAAAAGGGTAATATAAATAGGCCATATGTCAAGACCCCAGGCACTAACATATGTATCGTAATTCATAATTAGGTAATTGTGGAGCAGGTACTCACATAAACTCTAATTCTTTTTTCCTTGTAGTAAGTTAAATAATCTTGTAATGGGTCGTACGTTGGATCTGTCATCGACAGTTGAAGTTGCAACTGTAATTAATGATACATTACAAATCATATACAACTGATCAACTGAGTCGCATAATTGATGCACCAATACAGGATGTCCCAAAAAGAATGGGACACCGATTAGTCATAGATTCCTTACGTTATAATAAATCGATTAAACCTAATATACCTTAGTACAAAGTCTCTTCAATAAGAAGTTATAGGGTCTCAAAGTTAAATTTTTTATTTTTTATTTTTTTGTTATTTTCCACAAATGTAGAGATATCGATTTGAATTTTGGTATACATACTTACTATTATGTACTGCACTAATAGAAAAAAAAATCATAAACTAGACTTGACTGTAAGGGGCACTTTACCTTTATTTCAAAATTTTTCTAGCTTTAACTTCGTTATCTGTAACTTTTTTTGAAATTTTAGGTTATTATCTGAAAGAGAATTAGAAAGCACAAAAATAGTGTACTCTTAGTTCTTAAGCCTAAAAGCAACCGTTAACCTTAAAATGCTCATCAAAGGGTTTTGATTGTAATTAAGACGTGCAAGTATCAAGTAGCCATGATCACGAAAACAATGGTCATATAGTAAAAAACAATGATAAATTAATTAATGAGGTTAGTAACATAAGAAGGTGTTCTTTTATGTTTAATCAAATGCCGCTACATAACGAATTCTCCAATGCTGGAAGGTTCGTTATGTCGCAGCATCTTCGTAAGCACAAAAGACAAAAAACTGATGTCAGCAGTGTCATGAATTGATTTCTTGTTGTTGTTTACTAGACTACAATCATTACCCATTGTTTTTGTGATCATGTCTTAATGACAATCAAAAACCTTTGATGAGCATTTTAAGGTAAACGGTTGCTCTTAGGCTTATGAACTAAGAGTACATTAGTTTTGTGTATTTTAATTCTCTTTTAGAATATAACCTAAAATTTTATAAATGTTACAGATAACGAAGTTAGAGCTAAAAAAATTTTGAAATATAGGTAAAGTGCCCCTTACAGTCAAGTCTAGTTTATGATTTCTATTAGTGCAGTACATAATATTAAGTATGTATACCAAAATTCAAATCGATATCTCTACATTTGTGAAAATTAGCAAAAAAATAAAAAATTGAACTTCAAGGCCCTATAACTTCTTACTGAAGGAACTTTGTACTAAGGTATATTGAGTTTAATCGATTTATTTTGACGTAAGGAATCTATAACTAATCGGTGTCCCATTCTTTTTGGGACATCCTGTATAGTGCCATAGATCTGGTGTTAACCTTTTTACTGAACCGTCGTCCAATTTGGATGATCCTTTTGTTTGCATTCTAGGATGATTCCTCGGTAATGTTGCTGCATTATACGTATGTTAGTGATTGTTGGAAAAAAATGTAGTTTTGCCTTAGTACCGGGTGTACACCTGGTGGACTGTACTCGCAACCACAGAAAATCAAAAATTCTAGCCTCATCTTCTGACAGCATCTTTTTTATTCATTTTATTATCTCTGCCATTAGATGAGATACAAAGTGTTATTGCCCAACATACTTTTTTTTTAAATATTCATCAAACCAGTTTATTCAGTGAAGGTTCTTTGATGGTTTGGGAAGAAATATCCTTAACAGCCAAAACCGATCTTGCTTCTTTAATTGAATGTTTTTCTAACAGTATATGGTACATACAGACATTTTGTTCGACCATGTTGTCCCTTTTCCTTCCTACAGTGGCAACAACTTTCTATTAATTGAAAATAGCATTCGACCTCAAAAGAAAAAGTACCAGGAAGAAGTAAGGGAAGAATGTATAAGACAAAGGAACAAGGAAACAAATGACATTGAAACGGAGTGGGAAAGGTTTAAAAGAATCATAAAAACAGCAGCAAAGAATGCTTGTGGGACCACAATTATCAAGGGGCAACAGAAAAAAACAGACGAGATGGTGGAACCAAAAGGTGAGAAATGAAGTGAGTAAAAAGAAGGAGCTATGGAGAAGATATATACAGGAAGAGTACAAGAAAGAAAGGAAAGTAGCGAAAGAAGAAATACAGAAGGCAAAAAAAGAAACATGGGAGGAGTTCGGAGCCAAATTGGAGGAGGACAGCAGGAGTAATCGAAAAACTTTTTTTCAAAGTGCTTAAAAACCTTAAGACAACCAAAGAAAAATCCAAAACAAAATATGTACATAAAAAACAAGAATGGAGAAGTAATTACAGAAAAACAAGCAATAATTAGCAGGTGGAAAGAATACTATGAAGATCTACTGGGAATAAAAGCTAACAGTGCGAAGGTAAACAATGGAAATGATAAGAGGGAGCCAAAACAAAAAGAAAAGGAAAACGATACAATAACAGAGGAAGAGTTCGAAGAGGCTATACACAGACTAAAAGTGGGGAAAGCAGCAGGACACGACGAAATAACACAGGAAGAGATTAAAAGTATGGGACCGTTGGGACGAAGGTTACTGCTGAAAATATGTAGAATGGCGTAGGCAGGAAAAGTAATACCGAAAGACTGGGAAGTAGCACTAATAGTTCCGATCTTCAAAAAGGGAAACAACAAAGAATGCCAAAATTACAGGGGTATTTCACTACTGAGTGTGCCGGGGAAGATCTATGAAAGGATTCTAGACACAAGAATAAGGAAAATAGTGGAGAAACAGCTCATAGACTCCCAAAGTGGATTCAGAGCAGGGCACAACACACAGCAACACATATTCACGATAAGACAGATAATGGAAAAAACATCAACATATAATAAAGAAGCTTACATCTGTTTTATTGATCTGGAGAAGGCCTTCGACAGCGTTCCTAGAGAGAACATATGGAAGAACCTACAGAAAAGAGGGGTAAAAGACGATCTATTGGAAGCAGTAAAATCTTTGTACAATAAAACCAGAAATTATGTTAGAACACACAATGTAAACTCAGAGGAATTCGTCACAACACAGGGAGTAAGAGAAGGAGGGATAATGAGCGCTATATTGTTCCTAGTAGTCATGGATGAAGTAATCAAAGAGACAAGAGAAGAGGCAAAGGGAATAATGATAGGAAACTGGAACATGAAGAGAGTGGAAATAACAGAATGTGCCTTCGCAGACGATATCGCAGTGTTTGCAAAATCAGAAAAAGACATGAACGAAAATATGAACAGATGGAAGACAGCATTAGAAAAGAGGGGACTAAGAATAAACAGGGAGAAAACCAAAGTGATTGTGATAAGTGACCAAAACAAAACAGTGAATATACGTGTAAACGGTGAAAAACTTGAACAGGTAGAAACATTTAAATACTTAGGTACCATAATAGACAGTAAAGGAAAGGTGGAAGTGGATATTGACAATCGAATAAAATCGGCATCCAACATGTTCATGGCTCTAAAAAGATCTTTCATAGACAAAAAAGAGATTTCTATAAAAACAAAATTAACAGTGTACAATACCCCAATATTAATATACGGAAGTGAATCGTGGGTGTTAAACAAGAGTAACAATTCAAAAGTACAAGCCTCGGAGATGATATATCTTAGGAGAGTGTTAGGAGTAACAAGGTTGGATAGGATTAGAAACAAAGAAATAAGAGAGAGACTATCAGTAGAACCAATACAAAAGAAAATTGAAGAAGGGCAATTAAGATGGTTTGGACACATATGCCGAATGGAAAACAGAAAACAAAATAAGAAAGTGTGGGAAGCAAGAGGGAAAGAGAAAGAGAGGCCAAAAGAAACATGGAACCAGGCGATTGGAAAAATAATAAAAAGGAAGGGCAAAACATGGAACCAGGCAAAAGACCTCACGGAAGACAGAAAAGAGTGGAGAAAATTTTGCAAGTATTAGGCAAGAAACCTCGACACCCAATGGGTATGAAGAGGAAGGATTAAGTAAGTAAGTAAAGCATTCGACCTCACATCGCACGCATAATGCGTAAATACTAAAATGGGTTGAATACTGAGATCATTAATTGGCCATCAAATAATGTGGTGCTCAATCGCATTTAAAATTTATATAGTATTATTGGCAGGCAACTGAGAGACCGTTCTGTTAACCGTGACGCAGTTGATCAGATGTTGATAGAAATACGAAATTAAATTGAACAAATCCAAATTTGAAGCTTCATTACGAGTATGAACCGTCTTTGCGAAAAGATCTATTACAAGTGGAAATACGCGTTACTGATTTTGTTACATTAATTTTAGTGCTTAACTTTCAATAGTCTTTATTAAACAATGTAACCTGTCAATAAAAACATGTGCTCTAAAATTGCCGATCTCCTCTAATAACAGAAATAATAAGGTAAACAAAAAAGAGAGGTTAAGAAAAATGATGCTATATTTTACAGTTAGCTGTAATTTGCTGTTGTTGCTGATACACCCCATAGCATATTAAAACTTTTCGTGGAAAAAACAACAGTAAGTTCTTTATAACAATCATAGCACAGTAAGATTACTGTGGATTCCATCTACAATACAAAACGATGATCATCCAAATCAGACAAACAATTGATCAAAAACCTTGACATCAAACGCATAGTTCATTTATGGCGGTGCGTTAAGTAGGCGGATCAGTAATAGTTTAACAATAAATTTGCAATATTTAAAAAAATTTAAATAACTTACTGTCACCACTATCTTCTTTAAGCATACTTAAAATTCTTTTTCCTCGGTTTATTTTTAAAGCGATCAACTACAAAGAGATATAATGAGGTTTATATTACTTTCTAAACTCTTGGCCAATTATAATTTACAAAATATACTTTTTTTTAATGTTCGTAATTTTAAGTGCAAAGAATTTCATCAGGCTTTTCATTTTTTCCTTCCAAAATTACGAGCCTAATTTCCCTGGAATGTTATAACTTACAACTAATTTTAATTAATTTCAAACAAAAACCTTTATAATCTCTGAAACTTTTTAATGGCTCTTGAATATTCATGCTGTAATCAACAAATTAACAATTAAAAAACTAAAAATTAATAAGGAAAAGTCTTAAATTGCAAAACATGCTTGCAATAACAACCACAAACGAAAATGGCATGACTCAAAGATCTTATTTAAAATATCGATGTCAACTAAACGTCAAATTAAAAAACGGCGTATATTTTATTTTACCAAGAAAAATGTGGTACGTCTTTCTCGACATTTTTAGACAAAAGTTGGCTGTCGATTCTTAAAGATCAGATCAAGTAAGTAATCAACTGTCAGTGTCAAACAACTCACTGGAGGTTGTTCACTTTTCGGTTCCAGTGAAAAGCTAAGTGTCCGTTATTCATTTTTAGTTTTAATTATTAATTCGTTGATAATGACTATGAGGGCAGATTGTTCCTCGAAACATTCAACTGTTATTATTTTTTATTTTACAGGGTGGTGATATGTCCATTAAATAACATGAATTATATTACACCACAAAAGGGTTTCAGAGATTATCTTAACTTAAATCATTAGGAAAAGTAGATTTCTGACTCTAAGGTTTTATGCGGAATAGTTTGTCGGCCAAATTACATCGAAAAGTCAAAAACCACATATACTTGTAAACACAACTCAGAGCAAAATATGTAAAACATATAAGCTGTTTTTCTGGGCAGAACAAAAAAAAAAATGCAGTACGTCTGGAAATAAAAAATATGTAGTACAGTTACAGCAAACAATTTAAAAAAAAAATGTTTTTCTAGTATTTTTCTCCGTTAGCAAGCAATGGAAAAATTTCGCACTAAAGGACACACTGTATAGAGTGAAGAAGAAAGGTGACATGAATGAAAAAATATTTATATAAAAACATAATAAATATTTTCTTGGAACATGTTTTTTTATTAAATAATAAATTATATGTAAACGTGTTTGCTTGAAATTAATTAAAACAAGTTAGTATTGCATTATATAAGGAACAGTATGGCCATAGTTTAAAAGATAAGCTTTGTTTTGCAATTCACATCAAATTATTCGGAAATTCATCAGCAAATTAAATTAAAAAAAAATATATATTCTTAGCAACCGGATTTTTACTTTATTTAGAATTGGAGTTTGCCATTTTTGTTTGGTATTTAGGTACAGTTTCCACATACATTTTTTTAAAATGAAATTGTACATTGGTGTTTAAAAAAATTAATGACCTTTTACACATCAAATTTCAATGAATTACATTTGCCGCATATTACTATCCGCAATTCAAATGTTGTAAAAGTTAGTCTTATGCCTCAACTTTTAATGCAGAATAAATATGTTTGGTAAATTAATAGATAATTAAAACGTTTTCATTCGATGCATCTATTTACGGATGCTGTACTTATTTACGCACGATTTCAACAGTTTGCATCATAATAATAATAATAATAATAATAATAAGATTTTTATTTAGCAAAAGCTAATACAATCAACAAAATGAAGTAACTAAATACATAAATACATACCAAATAAAAATGTTATTAACATAAATAAAATTCATTACCATAAATATAGAATTCAACATAAACAAAAATTATTAATATAAACTCTTTTTTAACCTCTGCTTAAAGATATGTACATTTCTTGCGCTTTTAATAAATGAGAAATTTTGTTTTTAAATGCGTTTTTAACGTATAAGGGTAAATTATAACAATATGTATTCTCTTTAGCATAGAATTTCGGCTTAGACCGCGTAGTATTTGTATATGAACACCCAGCATTTTCTGGCATAATGTGCCTTGCACCTTGTGAAGTCGAGCAAAAACCCGCGCGATGGCCATGCTCTCTGGTGGCTCGTGTTGTTTGAGTATCTTGAGAACGAGGATACTTAGGCAGATTTGGCCGTTTTGCTGTTTGTGCATCCATATTCACTAACGTTTCGCAAGACCTTGCAGCTTGCATCATCAGAGTGAAAGTCGCACTAAGAAACGAAGGTCGGTGTGGAGCTATTTATAGTCCTCTGTGCCAGGCGTGCGGAGTGGCGTAACGCTGGTTGGTCATCCGAGTGCAACGTAATTCGTGGGGCGTGGCCGTATGACGCACAGTGGTTGTAATGCTTTAGATCGTGTATCACAGGGGTCCACGTTTTACTAAGTTTAAAGCCATCTTCCCTGTTGATATTATTTGAATGTTTTTCTATTTCTATGGCTTCACGTATCACTCGCGGGAAGTAATGAGGTATTCTGGGAAGTACTCTGGCATGCTCAAATTCTAAAGTGTGCCCATTTGTAAAAGTATGCTCAGCTACGGCTGATTTTGTGATGCGTTTGTGTTTGCAATCGCCTTTATGTTCTTGGAGTCTTAGATCAACGGAACGACCAGTCTGTCCAATGTAACTCGAGCCGCAAGAACAAGGAATGCGATATACGCCAGCAGTTTTTAAACTTGGAATCTTGTCTTTTACCTATCTGAAGCCGTTTCCCAAAGTTTCTTTGCTCGTGAACACAGTTTTGATGTTGCATCGTTGCAGGACACGTCCTATCTTATCAGTTGAGCCTTTAACGTAAGGTAGAAATGCTAAGCCTCCCAGAGGTGGAGAGAGAGAGGCAACTAAAGCATTAAAGAAGAACAAAGACATTGTCGTTCTCAAAGCTGACAAAGACTGTGGTAATGAACACTGAAGATTATAATGCGAAGATGGAAGTCTTACTATCTGATACAACTTACAAAAGGCTAAACCGCAACCCCACTACCTCTCTAAAAACAAAGATAACCTCTGCCATAAAATGCTCCGATAGTATCAATCCCACTTTAAAGCACCGATTGATTCCTAGAAATGCAGTAACTCCTCGCATGTATGGCCTACCTAAGATACATAAGGAGGACGTGCCGTTGAGACCAATTGTCAGCGCGATCAATTCTCCTACACATGCTTTGGCAAGACATTTAACCAGTATACTACAGCCTCTAACTGGTAAAACAGACTCTTTTGTCAAGGATTCAGCAGATTTTGTCCAGAAACTAAAGAACATAAAGTTAAACAAAGATGATCTCTTAGTCAGTTTCGACGTAGTATCACTTTTCACGAAAGTGCCGGTTGATGAGGTGCTAGTAATGCTCAAATATCTCTTGCCTACAGACCAAGTTGAACTTGTCGAAATTTGCTTGAAAAACACTTACTTCAGTTGGAACAATAAAATATACGAGCAAGTCGAAGGAGCGGCCATGGGTTCACCAATATCACCTGTTATCGCTAATATCTACATGGAAGCTTTTGAAACCAAGGCTCTTGAACAAGCGCAGCTAAAACCGACTTGCTGGTTGAGATACGTAGATGATACCTTTGTCATCTGGTCACATGGACGCCAGACATTGAATCTGTTTCTAAAACACCTGAATTCTGTACATCCCAACATACAATTCACAATGGAAGTAGAGGAAAATTGCAGTATTCCGTTTCTAGACGTCCTGGTGAAACGTAAATCAGATGGCAGTTTAGGACATGCAGTCTATAGAAAGAAAACCCACACGGACAGATATCTAAATGCTGACTCACACCATCATCCAATGCAAAAAGCAACAGTTCTCCAGACTCTGGCGACAAGAGCCGTTCGTATCTCAGACGAAGAAAATCTAGAGAGAGAAAAGCTACATCTGTTTGACTCTTTACAAAGGAACGGATACACAACTACCGCCATACGAAAAGCACTAGACAAGACTATGACAAAGAAGGTTAAAGAAGAATCTCCACCTCTGGGAGGCTTAGCATTTCTACCTTACGTTAAAGGCTCAACTGATAAGATAGGACGTGTCCTGCAACAATGCAACATCAAAACTGTGTTCACAAGCAAAGAAACTTTGGGAAACGGCTTCAGATCGGTAAAAGACAAGATTCCAAGTTTAAAAACCGCTGGCGTATATTGCATTCCTTGTTCTTGCGGCTCGAGTTACATTGGACAGACTGGTCGTTCCGTTGATCTAAGACTCCAAGAACATAAAGGCGATTGCAAACACAAACGCATCACAAAATCAGCCGTAGCTGAGCATACATTTACAAATGGGCACACTTTAGAATTTGAGCATGCCAGAGTACTTGCCAGATCTCCCCCAAGACTAATAAATGGTCCAGTAGATTGGGAAAAATTCCGAATCATAATGAACAATGAATTAAAATGTCCTTCTAACCTAGTAACTCCAAACGAAATTAACAATGCAGTGGAAAATTTTACAACCACTGCCACGCAGGCCGTACAAAAGGCTTCAAAAAACATTCGACCTCACCATCACTCTGAGAATCAAAATCCACCAGCACACATATTTCGACTTATACGAGAAAAACACAAGGTTCGCCGACACTGGCAGAACACGCGAGCACCAGAAGCCAAAGCCTATCTGAATAGACTCATCAGATTAGTGAGAACAGAATTGGATCAACTACGAATAACAACATATAACAATTACATAGAATCACTTACTCCAGGAGATCCAAATATGTGGAGAGCCACTAAACGGATACTTAAACAGCCAGAAATCATCCCAACTTTACGAATCCAAGGTCAAAGCTATCCTCAGGACAAAGACAAATGTGAAGTATTTGCAGAACTACTTGAACATACATTCTCTACCCCTCCAAACCTAACCAATACAACGCACTCTCAGCAAATAGCAAAATCATTAACAAATAATACTACGGCCGATTCCACACTTCTAGAACCAGTATCACCATCCGAAATTAAAACTTACATTAAAAGACTAAAATCCAAGAAAGCGCCTGGACTAGACATGGTACCAAACTTGCTTCTTAAAAATCTGCCGCAAAAATCCATCTGCTACCTAACAGCAGTATATAATGCTTGCCTACGAATTGGATACTTCCCTGATGAATGGAAACAAGCTGTGATAGTGATGATCCCAAAACCTGGCAAACCGCGCGATAACCCAGCTAATTATCGTCCAATCAGTTTACTTTCTTCCATATCTAAACTTCTCGAACGAGCAACACTAACCCGCCTAAACAATTTTCTATCAGAAAACAACATACTACCACATTTTCAGTTTGGATTCAGAACATCACATTCAACGACACATCAACTATTACGGCTTACCGAAAAGATCGAAGAAGGATTCGAAAATAAAAAGCACACGCTTGTAGCATTTCTTGACGTCGCCCAGGCGTTCGACCGTATCTGGATCAAAGGCCTTCTATACAAAATGATAACGTTGAACTTACCTCCCTACTTACTGAAAATACTTACTTCATTCCTAGACAACAGGACCTTTCAGGTACGAGTAAATTCATATACCTCCTCAACTCGCCAAATACAAGCAGGTGTACCACAAGGTTCTATATTAGGCCCTACCTTATTTAATATATTTATGTATGACATCCCTGCAACACCCGGAGCAGATCTATGTATGTATGCTGACGACACGGCTATCCTTACGCAAAAACACGATATTAACACAGCAGCAACAATACTTCAAGACAGTGTTAATCAAATTAATCAGTGGTTTAGTAAATGGTGCATAAAACTTAATGCTGATAAGTGTGAAACTAAAATTTTTACACTCCGTCGACCTATTGACCCGCCTAATATAGTTATAAATGGTAGCTCTATAGCATGGAACCCAAAAGATAGTGCCGTGAAATATCTTGGACTCTTTCTGGACAGAAGATTAACCTGGCGCTTACACGTAAATAAAAAATTATCGCAATCACACGCAAGATTAGGCATGCTATACCCTATTATGAATAGAAAATCTTCACTAAAAATTGAATGCGGGACCCTCATGTACACATCAATCATACGCCCTATCTTCACCTATGGATGCAGTGTCTGGGGCGCAACCTCCAAAACCAACCTGACCAAACTGCAAATTTTACAAAATAAAGTGCTACGCATTATCACCAACGCCGAATGGTACGTTAGAAACGTCCAGTTACACAGGGAAACGAACATTCCTAGTATACATAACTATATAACAACAATGTCTAGATCATTTTATGCTAACATTGATCAGTGCGATGGTGCAGTGTACTATAATCTCGGTAAACGATCACTCCACACTAGACTTAAACGTAAAATGCCAATAGACCTCCTCACCAGCGACAGTGAGTAAAATTAAGTGCTAAAAATTGTTCACCAAGACTGCCTGAATAAACTATGTAAAAACTTGAAAAAACTTCTAAAGTGATCTAACATAATTAGTGCATAGTGAAATAACGTTCAATTGTATAATAATACTCTCTGTCATGAATAGCACTTTGTGCTGACCTGACAATAATGTTGTTAAAAAAAAAAAAAGATTGAATGTGGGATGCTAATTTATAAGGCAGTTATCAGATGTGTCCTCACGTACGGCTCTCCAATATGGGGTAATGCCAGCGGTACACAACTTAATAAGGTGCAAGTCTTTCAAAACCGAGTGCTTAGAATCGTCATAAATGCTCCGTCGTACATCAGGAATGTGCAAATCCATTGTGAAACTGGGACTCCGCTCATCAATGATCTTATTAAAACACTATGCAAACAATATAACGCTTAACTATGAATAAGCCCAGTCTCTGAACACTATAATCTAGGAATAAAAATATACATACCCGTCTGAAACGAAGATTACCGCAAGATATTTATTTATCGACCGAAGACAGCAAATAATTAACCCAGTGCATAATAAATAATATACGAAAGTAATAGTCTTTTTTTTTTATTTACTTCTTATAAAAAACGGTGTGAAAATATATGTTAGAATTAAACACAAGGGTTTTCCCTCGCGAAATAATATTGAAAATATTATCTGTAATATGTTATTACAACCTGTACAGAAATAAATAGCGCTTATAAACACATAGTGCCTACACCAGTGAACAATATATGTGATGCAACTTGAAATAGCCTAATCAGGTTGAACGGGCTTAATAACATAAAAAAATCCTATTTTACTTAAAATCATAGGTTCCCATGAATGCTTAAGACAAAATCTAACTAAGATTATTTATTCTTAGTGCGTATGGTGTACTAAGACTGGTGCTTTCAAAGCAAGCAAAAGTATCACACAGTGCTTCTTTATCGGTTGTCATACTATCACAAACGATGGCTTAAACGCAATTTACATTTATATAGAATATGGTCCTTGAACATTTCACATAATAATACTATCGGGAGGTCAAATAAATTTATAATTAGAGTCGCCTGTGATTCGTGTTACACGTTTGGCAATTCTGAAGTGTATTATTGGTGACAGTGTCAGTCCATGTCAAATTCGAGGTTAGCAGGTTAGGTTTTGCATTAGTCTATGTCAAATAACAAACAACACCTAACCTGCTAACCCCTAATTTCACATAGACTGACAGTGGCACCAACAATGCACTTCACTTTAGGAGGTTAGGTTTTTCGTCAGTCCGACAGATTATTTGACATAAACATAGTCAGTGTTAGACTGATGCAAAACCTAACCTGCTAACCTCGACTGCAGAACCACATGAATGTATGTATGGATAACGGTTGTCAATAATTTGCCTCATTTTTATGATTTTATTTTCATTGTAAGGATGTATATAACAAAAATATTTTTATTAAACTTTTTCTCTGAATATTCTATGGTACCAATTGCCTGCAAGAACAATGCCATTAGTTATAGAGCTGAAGCTTCCCTTGTTATTTTACGAATTTAAAATTTGTTAATAAGGAACATCACCTTTCAATTACTGGACTTATCAATAGTATTCGTATAATTCTGATAAATAAAATTTAGAAGAGATTCCCCATTTTTAATTAGTTTAAAACACTAAAAAACAAAGCAAACTGTTATAACCTATTATATTCTAAATACTCCAGTAGATTGATTATGCAGGTCCCAACCTTAACAATAACTAGTCCTACAGCTTGTTATCTGAGCTGGTTCTGAAAAATACGAGAAATTCAACAAATTTTTAAGCCACATTTCTGTGTTTAGTAAGGGTTATTCATTGCTCTGCTTTTACACAAATGCGTACAGATCTGAATTATTTCGTACGAGAACCCTATATTTTTTGAAAATATTATCACTAGCGCAAAATGAAAAAAATGCTGTTTTGTAAATAATTGCATTACCTATTGCCCCTCTCGTCTTCCTGCTAGCTCTTCTTTCTGAATGAGTCATTATGAAGACTTCAATGTTTTATGTAAACTGAACAAATGCTACAACTACAACTGAGTGAACATTCAAGAATCATTAGGAAGAAAAAACAAGAAAGTATTTTGGGCACGTAACTGAGGGGCAAACCACCTAGCAAAAATTTGTACACCTAATGCCAAAATGGCATTAAAATGCCAATTAATGCCTTTAATGCCAGTGACAGGAATTAATGCTAAAAATGCCAAATAATGCCATTAATGCTATCAATGCCAATTAATGCTGGTCAATGCCAATAAAATGCTACTTTTGTGACTGAATTCAGTGAGGATCCCAGGTGTTTCCCTTTAGCCTATATATGTAGCTATTGGAAAATCATTAACAAGGAGATTCACTAACATTAAAACCGGTCTAATATGACAGTTGGGGGTTTAAACTGACAACTGTAAGAGTAAGACAACAAAATTTTGTATTGTAAAATAGTCTATCGTTTTTTCTTTAATTTATGAACCAAAAAGCTTTAAAGCATGCTCTGTTCGCATTAACAGAACTATATCCATTTCAGCAACATGTTCCAAGACAAAAATATATTTAAAATACAAACAAATTGCAGAAAAATAGAATAAACCGTAAGTTTCACATGTTAGCAATGCCACGATCAAAATATGTCAAAACTGAGCTGGCTAACTATGTGGACTAAATTTAAGCCAGTACTAAGTCTTAGTGAATATCAATGTTAATTTTTCAAGGATTTTAAAAATAAAAATGTGTACAGTATTTTTCTTAAAAGTTAGTGTTGAAAAATATAGGTAAATTAAATTTTATTTATTTATTTATTTATATATTTTATAATTTATAATAAATAAATAAATAAATAAATAAATTAAATTTTGATTTTGCTTTTCTATACCAAGAATATATTATAAAAAAAAACTGAATCCACATTAATAGTAATTTTTGTATTAAGTGCGCGAAATGAGTGTTTTTTTATGGAGCGTGAGAATGTCATTCAAACGCGCCATAAAAACACGAATTTTGCCACGAAATACAAACAAGGTTTTTTCTACAGCCGTCAAATAAAAAATAAAAGAATAATTTCTAGAAATAAAATACGAACATTAATTTGCTAACATAATATGTGTTGTAACTAAGGAAATGGTGTAATTAACCGTTTTTTCACTGCTAGCCGTGAAGAAATATTATTTTTTCACGTGTTAAAAAAAGTTAAACTTCGCGTATCTATAGCGATGCATAAATGTCACGTTTTTTTGACGGCTGTAGAAAATAGTATATTATGTTATTAGGAGCAAAAGTTATACTTTATGTGGCGAGGCTGGACGGGTTATCTGCCGAGCTTGCGAGGCAGATAAGTACAGCCGAGCCACATAAAGATACTTTTGCTCCGAATAACATATAGTATTTTTTCTTCAAACGTTTTTATAACAAATTATTTACAACTTTGTGAACAAAATTCGAAGAAAATTACTTGATCTCGTCAGCGGCAGATAATATTATCTGCCGCTTGGCAATAAAGTGACAGTTTAGCATCATCAATCCAGCAGTATAATGCCATATTTTACTGCCGTTTGAAGAAAAACATTTTTATTCGCATTAATATTTGTACAATATAATATTAATAATAATAATAACATTACAATAATGAAACATGAATAAATTACTACAAAAACAATTGTATTTTGGGTGGCGGTATCCAACTACTGCTTTCGGTATCTAAGGATTCCTTTTTATTAAAAATAAACACGAAAATGGGTCCTTAAAAAAATAAACTTTGATTGAAAAATGTAAATAAAAGGATCAGAGCGAGGATCAGAGTAACTAATTGCTAGAAATAGCAGTGGCGGACGGAGAAATTTCAAAGTGCTATATCTCGGTTGTTAGTTACGGGACCACACCAAATTTAGTGGCTTTAATAATGGGCCCACTTAAAAGCGTTTTGTTGAAGAAAAAAACGTTTTTGAAATTCGCGAAAAAAAAGGAATTTTTGGGTTTTTAAAAAATTTTGAATATTTTATTTTTAAATTTGTTTTTACCTTGTTTTATTGGGAAAATTTTAATTTCAGGAATAAAAGATTTACTAAAAGGTGCAGTCATTTAAAATTTTTTTAAAAACCCTAAATTTTTTCAGGATCCCAAATTTCTTTTTTGCAAATTTCAAAAACATTTTTTTTTCTTTACCAAAACACTTTTAGTGAGCCCATTATTAAGGCCCCTACATTTGTTGTGAGTCCCGTAACTAACAACCGAGATATAGCCTTTTGAAATTTCTACGTCCGCCCCTGAGAAATATAAAATCAGTTAGTTACTCTAATCCTTTTTTTAAATCCCCATAACTCTTGATGATTTTGAGTTCATCGGCTCGCTTCAAATAGAATGGACAAGTTCCTGTTAGCTGAAAAAAGCCATAAAATATATATTTGTTGTCAACTTCGGCTACGTCGTCTGGCTTGGGCCATGTGTAATGATTTAAATTAAATGTTAAAAATTTAATTACACTCTTTTCAGTATTTCTTTCTATAACACGTCCTATGTACCACCGCAAATCATAAAACACGGCCTAATATTCTTCTATGCCAATGTTAATCTTGTTATGTTCAGCGGGGTTGTCATCGCGTTCTAAATCTGAAAACTCTTCGCTGAAGGTATCAGAAAAATCGCCATCAGTACCAGTTGTTTCGTCACCGGAAACAACAACCCAAGAATTTTTTTTGTTTTGTTTTTTTTTGCATTTGCATTAATTATTTTTTTGTCTTGTTTTTTAAGGGCTATGGCCCGGGGTTTTGTGGAATTATCAGTAATTCCTCTGACTGTGTATATTCTATCTGTTGATAAACGGCCAGTTTTACCACCGAAAAACTAACAGACGGCGGATTTTCTTACGACACGTTTTTGTCTGTCATTTAATACCACTTCGATATAAGGAGAGTCAGGAGAAACAGTTTTAGTTGTGGTGTAATCTTTAAGTTTTAAGTCAGCAAAAGAATTGAAAATAGAAAGATCATTTTGGACTTCTTGGTCTGCGGCTTCAATTTGGTTTTCTTGTAAAATTTCCTTATCATAGTCTATCTGACATGTTTCGCCATATTTTGTAATAGTTTGTGCATACTTGGGATTAACATATCAGTTGCTGCTTTCACTGGATCTTGTAATATCATTTCCAAACCTTGAGCTGAACTTATAGTCATCTCTGGCCGTTTCGATTAGGAAACTTATTTGTGCGTATCGGGTATTATTATTTCTGTTTGAATAGAATACTCCATTTTCTTGTTTTCTTCTCGAGGAAAATTATAGATTGTTCCTAGAAAAATGCCGAATAATGCCGGTAAATGCCAATTCAATGCCGATAATGCCAATCCAATGCCGATAATGCTAATCCAATGCCGATTTTGTCATGAAAATGCCATTAATGCCAATAAAATGACATAATGCTAATTAATGCTGTCAATGCCAGTGATGTGTACACCAAATGCCAGTGGTGGTTGGCCCCTCGCACGTAACTAATTGATTTAATAATGTTTATTACTGCAATTATGTGACGTTCTTTCTGTTATGTTGGTTACTTGCCAAACTAGCAAATTATCCACCTTATTTCTATACTGCATGACCCGTTTTCATGCAAAAAATAAACAATCGCAAAATAAATCTGCAGACAGTGGCACAATTATAGCCGGGTATTTATATAAATACGCCATTCACCACCGCCCCCATAAGAGCCAGTTTCCTCCTTCCTTCCTTTTTTGTTTGTTTTTTTTATCTGTTTATTTTCGTTGTTGTATCGTGTATATATGTTTCATAATTGTAAATATCCCATGTAAATAGCAGCTAATAAACGATTATTCGGACAATGCCTCCACCAATCAGCCTTCGGCAGCCGCCATTGGTATGTTTCTCTGATTGAGCTAACTGGAGCCATGTTAGAAGGAACGTTTTACCTTATTTTAATGAGTACTCATCATCATCTAGCCTTTTTCAACCCAATTATGGATGTAGGCCTCCCCAATTCTTTGTAAGTATCTCCGTGTTCTGTTCTTTTTTATATGATCGGACCATCTCATTTTGGGCCGACCTCTTGTCCTACTTGTTAACTACGGAAGCTAAACTTGAACGACCGCGTTCTATCTATTGTCTAATTGTCACGCACTATGTCCAGTAAATTTTCACTTTAAAGGAAGCAACTTTTCCCGTATTATTATTATTATTATTATGTCTATAACTTTGGTTTTCTTTCTCGCCCAAGTGTTTCTTTTTCTATTTTCTAGTGTTACATCGAGCATTTGTCTCTCCATAGCTCTATGAGATTTTACTAGTCTATCCATGATTCTTTTGGTTAAATCCCATATAGTCCAGAGAAATTAGACAAAATAAAAGCAAAACTTCGGAAAAATTCCCGGAAAGCTGGATTTTGGTATGAGCCTTGATATTGTGGTTCTAAACAAAATGTCAAAAGTCCTCATCAATCCGAGTGCCGCTAAAAATTTTAAGGGGGGGCAAAGATCACCAAAAACGGTATTTCTTGAATATCTCGTTAACGGTCACTTTTACAGAAAAAATATTGATTATCAAATTTGTAGCTTATGAAATTTCTAACAATAAAGATATCATAACTTTTATTCATAAAAGTAACCATTTTGAAGATAATTCGATTTACAGAGTTGAAACGTGCACTCTTTTCCACACCACCTTTGAGGTAGAGTACAAGGTGCGTTTTTTTCATGTGGTGTCCCCAGTAGGCATATTCCACGTTTGGTTTTGTTTGAAAAATGTTTATTTTAAAAAAAAAATTTAGTGAACTTGTTCATTCATCAATTTTGTATTCAAAACAGGAGTTATTAATATTCATCTTCAGACTCTATTTCAATCGGTATGCTTTCCTCTTCATCATCTTTTTCTTCTTCTTCTTCTTGTTCTTCTGCTGTCTTCTCTATTTCCATAGATTCGGTCAGGAAACATGATGGATCTACATCTTCAGTGGAGTCGCAAGTATCGACGTCATTTATATCGGGTGTTACATTTAAGCAAGACTGACGAGATAAAGTATTTTTTTTCGGATTTTGTTCACAACGTTGTTTATAGTATAGCATAGTGACGTTCTCCAAAGCACCCTACATTTATCAGTCTACCCAATCCTTTACCTTAAAATAATTCCAGGTTTCTTAAAATTTCTTAAATAATTTGTTATAAACGTTTGAAAAAAAAACTATATGTTATTCGGAACAAAAGTATCTTTATGTGGCTCGGCTGTAATTATATATATATATAAACAGTCCAGCCACGCCAAATAAAGTATAATTTTTGCTCCTAATAACATAATATACTATTATGCTCCTACACGAATAGCAAGCTGATGTCCTTTGAGGTTTTATGACAACGGAGGGGAACTTTTCGGAACACATTCCTTCTCTATCTAGACTACAGTGTACTATATATGTGTTTCTTTCTATTTTTATGGGCTCTGAAAGTAGAAAATTCTGGAATATTTCGAGTCGCAACTCCAATGAGATATACATGTCATTGAGGAGTGCATCTATTCGTTACAACTCTGTAAATTGAATTATCTCCAAAACGGTTACCTTTACGAATAAAAGTCATGATATCTTTATTGTTAGAAATTTTATAGGCTACAAGTTTGATAATCAATATTTTTTCTGTAAAAGTGACCGCTAACGAGATATTCACGAAATACCGTTTTTGGTGACCTTTGCCCCCCCTTAAAATTTTTAGCGGCACTCGGATCGATGAGGACTTTTGACATTTTGTTTAGAGCCACAATATCAAGGCTCATACCAAAATCCAGCTTTCCGGGAATTTTTCCGAAGAGCAATGTCTAATTTCCCTGGACTAATATCTGTGTGGAATATGACATAACAGGTAGTATGCACTGATCAAAGACCTTAGTTTTTAAATATTAAGGGATTGATCTATTTTTTATATATAACTTGGCCGTCCGAACGTGGTTCCACCCTAGTTTTATTCTTATAATCACTTCTACTTCTTGGTTTTACTATTTGGGCTAGGTACAGTAGATATTGATTATAACAACATCGAATATAGAGGCATATAGGTTATAAGGCAAAAATTTACGGTCCTGGTCAGAGTCCATATTAAATGGATTGTCATCTTAGTGCTTATTACGATATCAGATATTGTGACTGAACTGATATAGCATTCGAAGGCCGGGTTGAAATTTGATACAATTTATCATATCTAATGACAAGAGGTAGAAAAATTCCAGAAAATCCATGGGGAATTACAGAATTTTGCGGAAAAAGAAGCGCGGTGGCGTGGTATTTCTGTTTAGTTGTTAATACATTCTCAAATTGTGGGCAAATAAAAAATCACCATGTTGAAGCGGAAAACTTTTATGGGCGAAAAAATGGTACAATTATATTTGGCGTTTAGGAGAGTCAAATGTTTGTATATCCAAGAAATTTGGTGTAAGTAGAGTATAGAGTATACATATATATTTGATACTAAAAATACGAAGCCAAATTTTTTGAAATCAAACAATTATGTACACAGGGTGTCATAATCAGGTGTAAAAAATTTTACCAAAGCTCCTCTAGACCGAAACAAAGCAATTAACCTAATACAGCTTAGTACCAAAATTCTCCCTTGAAAAGATACAGGGTGTTAATGGAAAAAAATTCTATATTTAAAAATTAAACATTTGAATACTAAGAATGAAGTAGCCTGACTCTGATATATATATATAGAAAGCTCTACAGGCCGTGTAGGCCCAAGGCTTGTTGCACTATGGCTTTCCATCTCCCTCTATCTTGTGCCGTTTCTGTCCATCTTCCTTAAATCATCCTTAACTGCATCTAGCCATCTGTTCTTAGGCCGCCCGCCCTCTTTTTACACCCAAGAGTCTTCCTTCCATCGCCTTCCTTGTAGTCCTGTTCTCTGGGAGCCTCGTCACGTGTCCTAGCCACCTGATACGTTGGGATCTGGCTACGTCGCGTATCAATGGTTCTCCATACAGTTCGTAGATCTCCGTATTTGTCCTTCTTATCCACTTGTCCCCCACTTTCTTTCCCCCGTAAATCGCTCGCAACACCTTCCTTTCCCACACCTCTAAATTTTCTCTGTCTTTTTTACAGATTGTCCACACCTCGTTAGCAGAGGTTACTACCGGCCAAATAACCGTTTTATACACTTTCAGTTTAACTTCACGTGACACACTTTTGCACCTGATTAAACCACTCAGGACACCCATACTTTTATTCCCCGCTGCTATTCTGGCATTCATTTCTTTATTCTTTGCTATAGTCATTATTTCTGGTTATTATCGTTCCCAGCAAACAAAACTGCTCTACTTCTTCAGAATTATACTGTTTATTCCTGCCCTACAATATGCGTTCGGTCTAAAATCCGTTTCCCCGCTCATCTCCATGTATTTCGTTTTATTTTCATTTATTTGAGCCCTAAAATCTTTGATGTTGCCTCTATCTTTATCAGGATCTCTTTCAACTCCAGCATCGTTCGTGTTAGGATGGTCAAATCATCTGCATAGGTGATAATTTGGTGGCCTTTATTATATTGTTATGATACATGAGGAAAGATTAATTGATTACATTAATGAAATATTTTAAAAAATGAATAAATTTGGAGAATTAGTTTAATTAAATCTTGAAAAGATGTTAAGATTGATAAATCAATTGAAACATAAGAGAGGTAAGAAGTTCGTAAGGCATTAATTGAATATGTAAGGGTGTTGATTGCAGTCAAGGTATAAAAGAACAAGCCAAGGTTACGATTGATGATTGTATTTGCTTAATAATAATCCCGTAATATTGTTATATTTAATTTTAGATAGAGTGTTATAATAATTGTAGCTAGTGGAAATCAAAATTTGTTTAAAACAAGAGTTACATAAAGAAACTAAAAAAAAAATGTATCTGTAATTTTGCGAGGTGTGATTTATAATAAAAAAAACTAAAAATTGCTGCCTAATTTGTATAATTATTTGGTAAAAATACAAATGGTAAGACTATACTTAAATCTACGAGGTGGTTATAATGAAATGAAATATTAATATTGAAAATACTGGGTAATCAACTGGAGAGATTATTTAAACTGTGAATTATAAGGGAGATATTGAAGTACTATTGAATTGGATTTATTGGTGAATGTAACATTTAAATACATCATTATTATAATTGACATTGGTGGTTATATTGGAACAAGAGATCTGTCATTTGGTTGGAGTGCAGAGTGTCATCTATGAAATAAACAAGATTAGATTTGGATAATTAAACTATTAAAACGTACCAGGAGTTGATTGGAACAATTGAGGGGCTTGAGTTTGACCAGTATTGGAACTTAGGAAGGATACGGTAGCCGGACAGCAGGGAAGCAGTATTTGGATAAAAGCAGTCAATAGGAGGGAGCAGTTTTGGAGGACAGAGATCATCTTAGTTGTTGATTTTGGCTGGTTGTGTCGAGGTAAACTTATTCAACTAGTACGAGCTTTGGGAGAATACTACCAGAATTGGAACAATTCAGAGAGGACTTCGGTGTACCGAAGATTACCTAAGGAATAAATCAGATAAGAGCTGTTGCTGTTATAACTTGAAAACTTACCAGCAGTGGTTGGATTAGGAGTTCACATTGGATAGAGGGATTGCAACCGGAGTCAGCAGGATCGTGAATTGGTTGACAGGATTGAGCAGTAGGTGTCAAACAGAGTGACATTGGAATCAGTCGAGGCAGAAGGCACTGGTGTTTGGATTTGAAGCAGGATAGGCTTAATAAGTGACAAGGTTTGTTTTAGCAATTAATATTGAAACATTTTAAATAAAGATCAATTAGTGAAACAAGATAATACGAAGTGATAATTAAATTGATTAAGATGTGTGTAATTGTGAAAATGCAATTGTCGATACCTCGTTTGGTAAGGTTGAAAGTTGGACTTGACGTTTAATGTCATTGCAAGTAAAACAAATTTTGAAAATATAATTTTATTACGCCAATTAAGAGAACTAGATTTTGATGAACCCACCCTGAAAATAAGAGCTCTCGATTATAAAAAGTAATTATAGTTAGCTGAAGCAGTATTTGCAAATAAAAAGGACAAGCTTTAAGAAAAACTAATTACATGCTAAATATTATATAGCAGATAGGTATACAAGCATCACACGTATCATATCAATATACAGTTCCCTCCCTGTTTATTCCACTCTTTCTTATCATCCATTCTTCCGCTAAAATAAAAAGCATCGCCGATAGGGGATCCCCTTGACGTAGCCCTTTATTTACATTGAACGATCTCGATACTTTTCCGTTTGCTGTAATTTTATTGCTTGTGTTTGTCAGCGTCATCTTAGTTAGTTTAATGAGCTTTGTTGGGATTCCTAACTCGAGCATTATTTTGTACAGTTGGTTTCTATTGATAGAGTTGAACGGCTGTTTGAAATCCACAAATAAATTCCAATCTTATATTAGTGACATTTTTCTTGCACTTGCCTAATGGTAAAAATTTGGTCCGTAACCGATCTATTGGGTCAGAAGCCGCATTGGTACTCTCCTATATTCTGTTCTACGTACATTATCATCCTATCCTTGATATGACTTGCTAGAATCTTGTAAATTACATTTAAAAGTGCTATACCCCGATAGTTTACGCACTTTGTTTTGCCCCCTTCATAAAAATTGGACATATTACTGCATTTGACCATGCCTTGGGAATTTCTTCCTCCTGCCAAATTTTCTTGATTAGCTTATGTATCTCTTCCTGTATCGCCTCTCCACCGTATTTGATTAGTTCTGCATTGATACCTTCCTCTCCTGGACTTTTGTTGTTTTTTAGTTTCTCAATTATTGTGGTGCTATCGTTTCTCTTCCATCACCAGGTATTGCAATTGGTTCTTCTAGTTCACTCTCAACTTCTTCTATGTCGTTCAGTATATCTTTAAAATATTCCGCCCATCTTGTCAACCCCCTTTCCTGGTCTACTATTAGATTACCTTCTTTGTCTCTACAGTAGATTCGTTTTGCCTGGAAACCACTCTTTTTCTTTTTCACTCCTTGGTAAAATTGTCTAACTTCTTTGGTTCTACAGTTTTCTTGCGAATTTTCCAACTCTTTTTCTTTATATTCCCTTTTCATTGATCTGCATATCTGCTTTGCTATTCTTTTATTTCCGAACTCCTGCATTGCTTCTTCCGTCCCCTTATTTATCATTTTTATTCTAGCCTGTGTTCTCTCCTCCACTGCTTTCTTGCATTCTTCATCATACCAGTGGTCTTTTCTGCTTCCGCATTTTTTTCCACGTACCTGTTTTGCTGTTTCTACTACGGCGTTTTTTATTTTCTCCCATTTCCCTTCTACAATGTCTTTTTCTCAGTTTACACGTATACTTTCACTTAGTTCCTCTGCGTACTTATCCCTATTATTCTTGCTTTGTAGTTTACTGATGTCATATCTTTCTATCCTCGCCTGTTTTTTGTTGTTATTATCCGGAACTTTTTGTTTTATTTTAATTTTAACTAGGTAGTAGTCGGAATCAGCGTCCGCTCCTCTGCAGCTTGTAACATTAGTTATTGCATTCACATGTTTTTCCTCTACTAGAATGTGGTCGATTTGATTAATAGTATTACCATTGGGGGATGTCCATGTCCCTTTGTAAATGTCTTTCCGTTGAAAGTTTGTACTCATTATTCTCATATTTCTTTCTATTGCAAATCGTATCAATTTCAGCCCGTTATCATTGCTCTCTGCATGCCTACTAAACCTTCCGTTGGTTGGCACATATTCCTCCTCTCTCCCCACTTTCGTATTGCAGTCACCTTGTATAATTTTCAAATCACATTTAGGTATTTTTTAAGCACTTTGTCTAACTTATTATAATATTCTTTCTTCTCCTCTAGTGTCTTTTCCTCATGTATGTTTATAGTGGTTATCTTTTGGTATTTTCCCCGAAGTCTTATACTACACATTCTATCCGTTATCGTTTCAAAGTTTATCACTGCGTGTTGCCAATCTCTACTTATTAGAAACCCAGTACCAAATCTTTTATTTATCCCGCCACTATGGAGTAATACATATTCTGCTATTTCCATAATTTCTGTTTAGTTTCTTGCAATGCAACTATATCTAATTTGTATTTCTTTACTTCCGCTACTAAATTTCTTAATGCTCCCTCTTCGAACGTTCCTCTCACGTTCCAAGTTCCTATAGTAAGTTCTTTATTTTTATTACCTTTTTTTTTGATAATTCGTCTTTTTCTTCTTTATTTTTACCGATTGTTCCCATATTCATTATTCCATGTCTCGTCTTGATCGTCTTACGTGATTTGTTGTTATTTTTTCCTATGGCTATTCGTTTTTGGCTGGAATCTAACTATTGCACGTTTATTTGGGTCCCAGTCAGACCTTACTCCTTCTATGATAATTTGTTGGTAACCCATTTTAACTATTTTTCCTTTCTCTTTTTCTTTCATAATCTTTCGTAGTTCGGCTTGAATTCTCCTCTCCTCGAAGGTTTGATCGTTTTCGATAAAAATGTTTTGAGTCTTTTAGGAGTCCGTTCCTCTTCATAACCTCTTTTTTATTTTCCCATGTATCCATCTCTACAATTATTATTTTCTTATCGTCTTTTCCTTTCACACTGCATCCTTTCTTAACTTTTGCCACCATCTTGAGCTTATCCAGTAATAGTTGTTCTACTTTTTCTTCCATCTGGTTTTCTTCTATCTTTACTCCTTTTATCACCACGTTTGTCTCTGTCTTGTCTCTCAATCCTTTCTTCTAATCTCTTGATTCTATTGCCAAGTTCTACTTTTTCTACTTTCCATTCTTCCGCCTTCTTTTCCCATTCAATTTTCGTGTTCTGAAATTCTTCTTTCATTTTCGTAATTTCTGCTTTCAAATCCACGTGATTTTTATTCGCCTCAGTTTGTAGTTCGTCCAGCTTTTTAAAAACTGCGTCCATCTCTTCCAATTCCACTTCCTGTGGCAGCTTCGCTTCTTTTAGGTTTTTTCCTTGTGTGGAGTTGTTTTTTGGGGTTTTCTGTGCTTTTACACTTTTTTGAAGGTGTATTTGCTCAGTTTCCCATTTATCGAATTCCTTAGGGTCTTCTCTAGTTCTTTTCCTGTTTACATATGGATCTATTACACTAGTTACACTTTTCGCTCTTGGTCGTCCTTTTATTTTTTTGGTAAAGTTCATTTGTATTTGTTCCCTTTTCGTATTTAATTCGTCACCTAATTTATTTATTTATTTAGGTATTGACCGCCCCTGTTTTTCACAGAATAAATTTGCTGGAGCTGTTGTATTAGATTACGCTTATCTACGCGTGCGGCGTTTGACCTTTCGCGTCTGGCGCTCGTTACTTCAACTTTCGCCTATTTGCGTACACTTTGTAATCGTTTATTACCGTTTTCACTAAGGGAATTTGCGCCCTTTACTTCCCTTCCCTCAATTGCACTTTATACTGTACCACTCCGGTTTACGTATTTGTCTAATTTATCAAAACTCCGCACATTAAATTGCACGATGATGCCTAAAATATCGGGTTTAATCGTCAGTGCGATCAATTCACGTCTTAACACCGCAAACACCGCTCGTACTCCAGCCTGACTCTGATAGTCAATTATAATTTTGAAACAATATCAAGATAGCGGCTGTCATAAACAACCATTAATTGTTTGAATGAAGGACCGTTGTATTTTATAAAAATACAATTTTCTTTCAAAATGGATGATTTTCCTCCAAAAGAAATAGCAGACATCGTTTTCGTGTATGGCTTTTGCAACGGAAGCGCTTTAGTAGCCGTTAGGGAATACTACCGCAGATTCCCTAACAGAAGAATCCCTAATCATCAAGTCTTTACTTCAGCGTTTTGAAGACTGGAGACTGGGTGAGGGTCTTCCGCGAGTCCTAGGGGTTGGTGCACCGCAACAGGAAAATGTCAGTAATACGACTCAGTTAAAATTTAATAATCCGTATGTAATAGTTAATTCTTTCTATCAATAGTAGTAACTGGATTTATTTGTACAAATAAAATGTTTTCTCCGATCGGAATAAGCGAAAAAAATTAATACATTTTGTTATGTTACTTTCTTTGGCTTATGGCGGAAAAGTTTTTTGGCCTAAGTTGAAAAGTTATTTCTGTGCTGTTACATGGGTACGTTTGCGTACTGTTATTCCTTGTTGTCTAGCAACGATGACAACATACGGAAATCATGTATTTTATGGCCTGAAAGCACGTTGGGTTTAAGAAAAACTCAGTTTTCATATACCAATAACATTTTACCAGATGTCTTGTGAATATTAATGAAATTATAAGTTGCAAATATAGTATGATCAAAAATTATTTTCATCTAGTATGGCTATGTAATAATTCCTAATTTATAAATGCAACTATAAGACACTTAAAAATCAAATGTCAGATTTTTCATCTAAGTATAAACATAGTTGAATTCATAGCCCATAGCCATACTAGATGAAAATTATTTTTGATCATACTTTAGGTTAGATTTTAAATAATAAAATGGTGTTAATATTTTCTTACACACGTATAATTGCAAATTATAACATTAGAACAATAGTTAAGAGTGAACTACAGATTGATTATTTGTATTATGAAAATGGAAACAATTCCAATTAGATTGAGAGACATAATAAAAAGATTCTCTTCAATATGATTTATTAACAGCATCGTATGTACCGTTCCAGCTCTATGAACTAGGTTTTTGGAAACGTGGTGATAATTTTTATATTATAATGCAGTGTTATATAGATAGTGATTATCATTTGCTTATCTTTTTCCATTAAGAGTAACCGATTAGAAACAGAGAGTAATTGCAAGTTATGAGGAATATAGTAAATTGCCAAGACAAAACTTGCTCAATTTTTGTCATTGTTACTAGTTACCGTTATAATTAAACTTTTACACATCCTTAGTTAGGCCTCATATTGACAACTCAACCATTTGCTATTTTGCTTTTCATAACTTCATTGAGGTTGTATAAAGGAAATGTTTATGTTATATTGAATATAAACATGTCATTTTTGTGGACTCTAGGATTATCACTTACTTGAAGATAACATAATTTGAAGTGTTTTGTAATTCATAGATTTAATGCAGTTGTTAAATCTTATGGCATATAAAATTACGAATGACTTCATCAGGTTTTTGTCACATTCTATTGTGTACATTTTTCCTTAATCAATACATAACAAATGTAAATAAAACTGATCTTGATTTATGTTAAGTTCTTTCTACAATCCTACATAACGATTTAAATTATGGTTATATTAAGGACATGCATATGCCTTCTTATATATTTTTCCATAGACTATTATATTTTACCTCTTTTGTGTACGCACTTTTGTAATTCAATATTTTTCTTAAAATATAAATGGACATAACTGCTATAAATTTCGTTTTCTTTATAATATAGGCTTTAATAAAACACACAAAAAATTTATTTTATAAGCCATAGTTGAGTGGACTCCTGGTAGACGGCTAACCTAATCTGCTAAATAACCTTCTGTAGAGATCACAAATCACAACCACTAAAGATGTTGATATAATGCTTGGAGTGTGTACAATGAAACTATCTAATCGAATGTAAAGTTTGAACTTACAACCTGCCTGATATAAGCTCAAGTACCTAACTTACCTTTGTAAAGAGTGTTTTTTTTTAGAGGCCAGTTAACAGATCCGCAAAATGGATCTGTTAACCGGCCGCCTCGTTCGTGCGATTTGACACCATTAGATTATTTTCTTTGGGGATATGTAAAGTCCCATGTCTACGCCGATAAACCAGAAACAATTGAGCACTTGGAAGCCAACATCCGACGTTTTATTGCCAAAATACAGCCTGATTTACTGCGAAGAGTGTGTGAAAATTCGACCTCCAGATTACGCCGCGGCAGTCACATGCCCGAAATCATATTCAAACATTTTTCTGTGTTTTATTTCAATTTATGTTATGATTAAAAATGATTCGAGTGTGAGTGAGCATTTAGAGTATGTGATGAAAAAGTTTGTGAGGAAGATGTATTTTTTAGCTAGAATGAAAAGAAAGGTTAGTATGAGTGTGAGATTGAATCTGTATAAGACCCTGGTTGCCCCCCACCTAGACTACTGCAGCTCCCTCCTCTTTCTATGCAATGAAGGGGAGTTTAGGAGGCTGCAGAAGCTACAAAATAAAGCCTTGCACGTTGTGACATGCAGGAGGAGAGATGCCTCCATTCGCGGGATGCTCTATGAGACCAAATTGCTCGACGTCAAACAAAGAATTTATTTTAATACGATTTTTATTTTAAAATTAAAGGAAGGCCTATTGCCGGGCTACTTGTGTTCAAAAGTAGCCACAAATGTAGATCGCCATGCTTACCCCTGGTGGAATGTAGGTGACTTCGACCTGCCTTTGGTTCGGCGGAGCGATCTTAAAAATACCCTGCTCTATAAGGGCCTGGATTTCTGGAATCACATGCCGGCGACCATAAAAGAGTGTAGGATATATCGTAGCTTTAAGAGACTTTTATGTCCTTACATTAGAGATAGTGTTTCTTCCCACTAGTTTTCTTTTGTGTTTTTGTTATGTACTGTAAAATTGGAAACGATTAAAAAATTAATCAATCAATCAATTAAAGTTCTCCGCCTCTACAAAAAACACCCTATATTATATATAAAAACTACACCTGATAGACAACTTGTGATTGGGAAGCATATTTTACATGTGTAAAAAATGAATCTCTCAAATATAATTATATTTACATTGAATTATATTTACATTGTTTACGAGTTACAATGGTAATGTAATGTAACACATTAAACTGCATTTCTTTCACCTAACATAAGGTCACTGTTTTGCATCAAGTATTGCAATCTTTATTAGTTCATTAACTGTCACAATAGCAAGTTGATATTTACTACATAATCCTTTATCTAATAGACGTGTCTGTCTGGGACGCTGTTTTGTCCGGGACGCTGTTTTGTCCGGGACGCTGTTTCAGCAGCCAAACCGTAAGAGATAGAGAAAAAAGTTATGAAAGTTATATGTTTGGAATGGTCATGTCAGGTCAGGAACCGAATTTCAGTCACGTGACACTTCCGGTTTTCGAGAAATCACAAAAAGACCGTTTTTCAAATAGAACGCGTATTAAATAAAAACTGGTTCGGCCGCCAAACGTAGCTGCGACCCTCTGCGCCTTAAATCCTCGATCGGTTAGGCAACCACTTTGACACCTTCCAGGTCTGGGTGGTTGCCTAACCGTTCGAGGTTTGAAGGCGCGTTAAATGAGACATTTGTCTCACTGGACTGCTAGTATTTTAATAATAGTTTTCTTTTCAACCCTTTTGCTGGTCCAGACTGTATCCTCATTTGCAATCGCTCACTAGCACATTTGGATGTTTCAATTATATTATCGCTTCCCAATCAAGTGTTGTTTGTTTCCAATGGCAGTGGTCATCGTACGCTCATCGTTACACAAAATTTGATTACAGTTGCACTGCATATTTTGTTTTCATACCATTAAGAATGTTTACATGACACAATCTAAAAGCTTTAACTAACCTACAACCCCTAACAATACACCATCTCTTTGTATTGCATTGTCAGTTTCAATTTTTGCAGTTATTATTTAAGGTTACTACATTTTTTACAGCAACGTTTCTACGTATCTAAGCTATCTCTGCGTATACAAATTAGTCAGTAATTTGAAGTCCATCAAAGCGATTTTTATTTCTACTAAACTGTTCTGGCTCTTCTTTTATATTTTAATTCTGCTCCTTCAGTTTAGTTCCTATAAGCAGCTTGCTTTTCAAGAATTCAAAACCATAGCATTTCTGTTGTTACTTTTGTTTCACTCGTGCATTTGCAAATGATAAAAATTTAAAACAATCGAGCCACACTAGGGCTTTTTAGTCAAATTTCAGATTAATGATGTTGATTAATGATTAAACAAAGGTGAACGGATGGCCCCGAGAGCAAATGCTCGTCTCTCAGGCGGCCAGCCCGAGTTCGAATCCCAGCGACTCTAGAGTTTAAAAATCGTACGCACCCCGGCTACCACGCTAACACCTGCGGTAGTCGTTAACCCTAACAAGGGAATACTTCCTCAGTTCTGACGGGCAAGGCTAGCCACCTACCCGGTCTAAAAGTAAAGAAGGCTCATAGAACCACTTTGTGGTTAAAACAGGCCACTAACCTATAATAAGAGGAAGAAGAAGATTAATGTAATAACAAACTTATGAACAAAATATGTAACTACTAACGCTATTGGAATACTATTGTCATTAAACAAAGAAGGATGACTTAGTGCTGATAAGCTAACAAAAATTATATCTTTCACAAGAGAAACTAATGGAATTCTATCAAAATTGGTACAACCAAGCTTACTAATCAATAATGTTTAAATGCTATAACAGTAAGTTAATAAGTCTAAGGTCACCTAATCTGGGTTCGAGAGACCTTATATGTTTGCCAGATTAGTTTGGTAATTATTATCGACAAACACAATTCTTATTCTTTGGAGAAATTTAACACGCACTTTTAACGCAACACATTTAGCTTAGAACAAATAGATAAATAATTCCATTTCAGAAAATGTCTGGTCCTGTGACAGATATTTTTCAATCTTTTTATCACTTTCAAAATACTTAAAGAAAATATAAATTTGAGAATGGCAGATCAAATTAGCGTTAGAGTTTATGAAACACAAAGTGTTTAATTTATTACATTGATCTAGGTGTTATTCTGAAAAAAAAACATATAAAAGAATAATATCAATACTGTTAAATCTATATGATAATGATGTGCAGATATCCTTAGCTGTAGCGACAACTAAAACAAAGTTTCTCTATTTTTCTAGATGTTATTCCCTTCTTAGGCGCAAACTTTTAGAAAAATATACATTTTATTGCTTTCACAATTTATCTCTATTTTCAATAGTTCTCTGTTTTATAGTCACGAACCTTTCAAAAGCTTTTGATAAAATTGGTAGTGGGTTAATAGGTCTGTATGGCGCTACTTCTATTGGTGATTTGCCTGGTTTTGGTATTAGGATAATTTGGGCTACTTTCCACTGAGTAGGGAAGTGTCCTAGCCTTAAGATAGCATTCAAGATTATTGCGATTATCCTGATTCCCTCATCTGAAAGTTCTTTTAGGATTTTTCCAGTAATTAAATCAAATGCTGGATAGTTCTTTGATTAACGCAGGGAACTAACTTTGAAATTTCTTTTTTAGATTTAGATTTCAAGAAATTCATAGATATATGCTTCCTGTTCGGGATTAACTTCTGAGGGAAAAGGAGGCAAAACAGTGGTCAGGTGCTGTGCGAAAGTTCTGATAGGAGGAATATGCATTTTTAGTTGGTTAATTTTCTTTGTTGTCCAGCATAAGCAATAGTCAGTAACTTTTGTAGTTGACAATTTGTTTAAGTATTTTAAGTTGATTGATTTTTTTATTTTTGTGTTCATCGAGTAGTTTATTCTTAGTTCTTGCCTTCTAGCATTCTTTTTTCAAGATCTTATATTTTATGAATGCAGGACAGTATTCTTTGATACCTGATTTGACTGTTTCCAGAGTTGATTCCCAAGCAGCTTCTTGAATTGACGTAATAAAATGACAGCATTGTTTGAACTCATACATACATTTGAATTATTTCAAAATGAAAACATATGCAATCTCCCCTCACTCATCTTGCACGCTCGCCACTAATGACGCTCAATCTTGCCGCAGTGTATAAGGATCTCGTTCCCTTATTTAGAGTGTACCAACTGAGCTTATGAACAAGTGGACATAATGGCTGTCGCTTAGGCAACTTGTTATGTTGTGAAGCAAGCAAGTCCATGGCACTCCACTCAGAAATAAAACCACTCAGTGGTATTTAACACAGTTGTCAGAAAGTCAGTGATAGTTTACATCGGTGGTACTTTATACAACCCGTTTTTTGCATTTCTTGAACATGGGCATTACAATGTTACTTTTCCATTCTTCCAAAATACACAGGAATCTTCAATCATTGCATTCAACGACTTGGCTCCGCCTGACTCCTTTTTCTTTACAAAACTGAAAATCTTACTCAAAGGACGTCGTTTTATGACCCTCGTACGGATATTTTTTAATAAAAAATCGTACAACGCACAATACGATAAATTGGTTCACTATGGATATACGTAGTTAAAGTACAGTAAGTCAGAAGTAATATCTTAAATAAATTCCAAAAATGTATAGAAGCTCAAAACGAATGTAAATATATTCGTCCGAATATCATTGTAAATATTTCATCTTTTGTAAATGTTTGTAAAATCAATTAAATAACATTAAAAGTGCAAACTGAAGTTTTTCTGTGTGGAAGATACGCGCCAGGAATTATTTGAATGAGCTATGCTGTAAACTGCAAAGTAACTTTATAAAACTATGGTACCATATACTATCAGCGTCAAAAAATGCAAAGCAATAGTGACCGAAAAGCCATACGATAAATGTTCGTGACACGAGACATGACGCATCACATAAAAGCAACCTAAATGTTCATCTTTTTGTCAATGCAAATTTTTAATTTAAATCTGTTGCTTTAACAAATATTTCGATGGACAATTAACACATTTACGTTGTTTGACTTACCATGGCGTTTAGAATTCTTTCTTGGCTCCATGTTGATCAATTAAATGTAATCTGAAAAGACGACAAAATATTAGTAATTTAAGAAATCAAGAACAGAATTATAAATTTGCAAATAAACAAGATCTTATGTTCTCTGAATTATGTCATTTTTGGCAGTGATCTATTATGATGTTTTATCATAATATCTTATGCTCGTATTAATAATACATTTTTCATTAATCTTCTGCCCTTTTAATAACTACTTTTATTTCTTTTGATAATGGTAGTACATAGAGACTACTACCAATTCAATTATTTTATGTGTAACGTTTTCTTGAACAGTACTTCACTAATTTTAAAATGATGCAATAACACAAATAGGCTACGTCTATTACTGATCAAACGTCATTAAAAATCGAAAGAGGCAAAATCACTGGGCTATTCAAAGGGAAAAGATTGGTTAGATAAGGATTGTGTCTGAAAGAACAAAAGGTATTAATAGCAACGACAATAATATATACACGTTATTTACTTTAAAAGCAATTAATGGATAATAATTAATAAATGGATAACGGTAATATAATCTATTGTTACGTGTAGATTACGCCGCTTTCCTAATTTCGAATTCGAATGGTATTTTCCCATGCATTGCGAGACTGGGACATTTGGCTGTGATAACCTCTTTGCGCTTTTATCTTGGGAAACGTAGTTGGTGGTCTTCGACGCGTTCCTTTCCTCTCGCAGCTTTTAAACAAGCAGTATCATGGTTTAGCAATTCACGAGCTTCGGGGATGTTTTAGTGAGGCTTTCGGTTAGTTGGCGTATTTGGTGTTATGGCAAGCCTTCACGTTTTGTGGCTTTGTTGCCCCGAGCTCACGAGTCTTGGTAATTGCAACGAGTTTTCCATGTGCCCAAAACCATCATCTGGGGTGAGTAGCTAGACACGCTAGGGCCCCCTGTATTTGCATATTCTATTTGGACCTCTTTCCCTTTTCACAGCAAGCAGTGCCACGCATAATTAATGCCGGTTTTATTCTGGTGCGATGCACGATTGTTCCCGTGTCCACGGCGACCTGCTGCAGGTGTTTTGCGAGTAGATGGCGTTAAGCTTTCACGGAGCCGCTTTTCCTTGTTGCCAGCGCCTATCTAGGGCACAAGAAGGACCCACATTGGGGGTTCGTTTAACCTCCTGGTTTTGGCACCTCAACTTCGCTGCCGCGGCGCCGTTTTACGCTGGAAAACACCACCTACTACCGTATGAACTTCCCGGCCGAGAGCTCAACACCACGTTCAGTTTCCTCCAAAACTGAGCTAGGAATTCTGCGGGCTAGGTAGCTTGTGAAGCTGCCCTTTTAATTTGTTGTATAGTGCTGTATTACATCATGATAACTGTGAGTATATTATACCATGTATTCAGTAATGTAGCGCAATCCTGCGATTCTATTTGATGCTATTTGTTGTGTTAATTACTGTAAACTTGTACTGTGATATTTACTTGAAATTATATGATCTTCATGCCAGTATACATGGTGAGTTTAGTTACAGTTGATTGCATTTAGGTGGAGCTATCTTTCAGGAAGTATAATATAGTGTTTGGTATATATTGAGTTTACAAATTCTCGTTAGTTCACCGTGGTGCATTCGCCGTTATTTCAAAATTTGTTGGCGCTCTGGGTATTCATTTAATTATTGTTCTACCGTTTTATTTTTAAGAACTACACGCCTCCAATCGCTGAGCTGGCGGGCGGCTTCTGCACCTAAGTGTACCTAATTTTGTTTCTTTGGAAGATCGCGCAGTAATTACAGTATTAATGAGCTAACACTATACTTGTTTGATGCCTGGGTGTTGTTTAATGTGCGTGAAACTAAATCCCAAGATATGAAAATACATCGTCAATTCCTCCTTCAAGTGACAATTGAACCAATAACACAGCTGCCAATGGAACCGAACAAATGATAAATGACAAATAGTGGTTTAAATTGCAACCACGCAAATTTTGATTAATGATTCAGTTGTAATCACACATATTAGTATTTAATTTAATTATTTAATTATTCTGACATTTCACAATCAGTTTAAGATAGTAAAATTATACAAACAGCCTAAATTCAAATTTTAATTTTAAGACTCAAAGATTTGATATTTAGGTCGAACGCAATAAATTGTCTCTCAACAAAGCTTCCATATTGTTAAAATACAATATTCTGTCTTTCCCTGCCTACAGTTTTTATTTATAATATACATTTTATATAATGCAGTAAGGTATAAAAAAAATACAAAAACTTACTTTAAAAACATCCTGTACCCATGTCAAAAACTAACATAAAAAATACTAAATTTGATATGGAAGTCTTTCTAAAATGGGGCCAAATAATGCCCACGACAAAAGTCGCCCGCCATGGAGAGTATTTACAAGGTAATTTATGTTAATTGCAAGCATCAACTTCTGTTAATACTAGTAATAATGTATATGTATACAATATTTTGAATAAAGGATAGCCTTATCAATGGAAAAAAATTGTAACAATTCCTTTTATTAACAAAATACTCGTACATACATTAAATAATTGGCCTTGCCCTGCATTTAAGAGGAAGTTCCTATGGCATTTGACTATTTGTTAATAAAATATATTTCGCTAAAGAAGACATATTAATTTAATTAAGTTAACATGTATTGTGAGCCATAATTTTTTCAGAGTCGCCTGTGATTCGTGTAATAGTTTGGCAGTACTGAAGTGTATTATTGGTGCCACTGTCAGTCTATGACTAATTCGAGGTTAGCAGGTTAGGTTTTGCATTAGTCTATGTCAAATAACAAACAACACCTAACCTGCTAACCCCTAATTTCACATACACCGACAGTGGCACCAACAATGCACTTCAGTATTGCCGAATGTATTACACGCATCACGAGCGACTAAAAATAAAATGTGGCTCACATATTAAAACTATCATTGAAATTGCCTGACATTTCTAAAATTATAAAACAAAATTGTTACAGAAAATTCCAGGGTTTGTATTTAAAAAAAAAAAAATTAAATTGAGAAACCCCTCCTCGTTACTGCTTATTTTAAATAATTTCATAAGCTATGTTTGCATTTTAAGTGATTACATGCTTTAATCAATGGTTTTGCATTCATATTTACTACATTTCAAAACACCCGCCTAGCATTTTTCACGCTGAATGTTATAACCAATCAATAATACAATACGATCGTTAAAATAGAAGTTTAAGCACCACGGCAAAAATTCCTAATGCAAAATTATTAAACACATTTATCACCCGCATCGTACAATTTGTGTGATCGGCAATTGCACTGCGGAAGGCCTGACTGATTACATAAACTTTCCAAAGATGCACCCGAGCACACTAGGAAAGCTACACTTAAGGAAATCAAATTTACGCTATCTGACGTGTCGCTCCAATTTCGTAGCACCCTTGAAAACTGCTTTTTAAAGCCGAGATTGGGGGGCATGAGTGACTTGGTGCAAAGGTCCTGGCGAACGCGCGAGAGCATTTCAATATTATGCCAATTACGATTCTTCAAAAAAGTTCGATGCATCTTTCATAAATAATTTCTGTAAGCCTTTACGACTTTCAATGGCGAACCTTAGGTGCAACAATTTCGGCTAGTGTACACTCGCAGGCTGAAATAATGTCCCAGCTAAAAGCTAATTATGTTGCTAAAGATTTTGTCATCGCCAAGAGCATGGATATAATGTAGGAACAACTACAATTGTTTTTAGAATATTGCTTAGGATGACAAATATTTTACAAATGTTGTTTTGGTATTTAATAATTTCTCGTTTGTGTTATAAAGGCTAAAATATCAGAGATTAATTAAAATAATTGGAGTATTTTGTTATTTCAACGTTTGAATTTGACAAATGTTTTCTGATCAAATCCCTATACCGGGTGCTGACTTGCGCGACGCACCATAGGAATTTGCATAGTAAATTCTTTATGTTCAATTATTTGCTCCCCTAATTATTTTAGAGCTAAAGTGTAAATACATTTTTTGTAAAGAAAAAAATACTGCATGCATTCATACTGTTGCTAACAATTTTTCATTTTCCAGAATCGAAGGAATGCAAAAAACAAACTAGCATTTTCACAAAAATCAGTGATGCCATGGAATTATTGAAACAAGCCAATGCCAACGCAAATGCGTGCGGCGCGACAATTTGTGCTGTTTGTTTGTTTGTCATTGATGTTTGACGTTTATAATAATTCATTATTAATTATGTTCTGCTTAATGTCTCTAAGGTACCTAGACCTTGTCCATAAAAAAAATGGTTTTACGAGTATGGTGGACGTTCGTTAAGTAAGCTGCTTGTTTATTGTAAAATAACCGTATCGGCAAATTCCAAACAGTACAACCATTAATAGACTGATTCATTTTAAGTTTAAGTCTACAGGCACGTTATTAAATAATTGTAGGTGCAATAATGAGGTTCAGAACGTACACCAAAATGAGAAAAACCACAATACGTTCATTCTTTTGACGGAAGTGACTGGATGATCGCTCCGCACGCACTTGCGTGGGCATTGGCTTGTTTCAATAATTCCATGGCATCACTGATTTTTGTGAAAATGCTAGTTTGATTTTTTGCATTCCTTCGGTTCTGGAAAATGAAAAATTGTTAGCAACAGTATGAATGGATGCAGTATTTTTTTCTTTACAAAAAATGTATTTACACTTTAGCAGCTCTAAAATAATTAGGGGAGCAAATAATTGAACATAAAGAATTTACTATGCAAATTCCTATGGTGCGTCGCGCAAGTCAGCACCCGGTATATAAACGTATGCTGTGCCTGCGTCTCTGCCACCTGTTCAGCGACATCGATCCTCCTTTATAACAGAGCAATAAGAAAATACGATATTTTAGGTAGGAGTCTGACTAGCAATCTCATTTCGCAGCTGATAGAAAACTTTGAAGTAAAACAGAAGGTTAATGATTAATGATAAATCTCTGAAATATATATAGCAGGTTATGTAGCCTACACATACAAAAATAAATATTCATTAGGTGTTCCTACAAATAAGTTAAAGTCAAATAATAAGAAAGTACCTGACTGGTTGCAGTCAATTTCTAGAGGATTTTTGACGGAAGCAAGTAAAGAGTTATTTGAAGCAGCTCAGACACTGCTGAATTCTTTTCGATGCATGGAAACTCCTAATCTAATGAGAAAAAGATTTTCCTAAAACCTGCGCAGAGAACGATGAATAAATTAGAAGGCACATCAATTCCATTTGAGGCAATTCTCTGCCTAAGTAGGACAAGAACTTAATATCACGTTACTAGATTTGAATCGACCAATTAGTTTTCAAAGTTGCTAAAATAAATTAGATAAAAGTCTTTAATTAAAGTGGAATAAAACTCTAATACCTATATTTTCAATTTATAGTAAAAAATTATTACTAAACGAGGTGTATGTTGTAATATTTCTGAAACATGATTTTTAAAACTTAATATTACGTAAAAAATAAATATGTTTGTACTTCCGTTGTTTTTATTTTCATTTTAGTTTTTAAATACCTAACACGTTTTTACTTACATCAATAGCTATATTATGATTTTTCTTTTGGTTTTGTTAACTTCATAAAAAATAAAAACATTAATAAATATAAGTAATCTAAATAAAAATATTAACTTAACTGTGAAATAATGAAACTAAATAAATATAATATCTTAAAAACAAATTTTAAGAGGCTTTATAAAAAATATATTATGAAATTTATGCAAAATAAATAATTATAGCACGCTTCAATGCGTTAGAAGCGTAAATTTAATTCGCACGTGACGTCATCCAGATCGTGGGCGGCCATATTGCCTGCGCATTGGCATACCGTGGTAAATGTATCGTGAGCGTATCGAATATTGTCAGTGGTTCCTAAATACCCTCAATGGCGACTTATTGGGAGAATACTTTTTTCAGACGAGGCCTGGTTTTATTTAGATGGATGCATTAATTCTCGAAACATGCGTTGGTGAAGTTCGGAGAAGCCTAATTTTACGGTACAGACACCTTTTCATCCTCAAAAAGTAATAGTGTGGGCGGGCGTAGAATAATTGGACCATACTTTTTGAAGGTAAGACAAGTATTAGATGATTTCGGAGGCTTTCATGGCCATTTTCATTAAGTAACAAATGACTTCCGAGATTCGACCGTGACATGATTGAGGTCGAAGAACTCAACGTGTAAACCACGCCAGAGGCAAAACTCTTCTGAGAATTTCGCCTCTGACCTTCTGTCCATGGTCTCCACTATTGTATTTCCTTAGTCTATCCATTGTTTGTCTATCGCATGGCATGCCCAGTCTATCCCCATTTCAGTGATGCTGTGTGTTCTACTACGACGTCAATCACTTTCGTTCTGTCTAATCTCTAATGTCTTCATTTCTTATTCGGTATTTCCGTCGAACGTTTAGCATTTGCTTTTCCACAGTTCTTTATGTTTTAGCTAGTTTGTCTACAATATTTCTTATCAAAGTCCATCACTATGTTAGAATAGGCAGTATGGTGGTTCTAATTTTGCAACCTAGGAATTTTGATAGTCGCACCCCCTAAAGTCGTTCCAATGCCAGAAAAACTAACCCATAAAGATTTTGAGCCCAATCGAACAATATTAACACGAGCCTCGGAAGTTTCCGAATTGCAGATTTTAATTGAATTCACTTGTTATCAATTGATATCTGACGAAGCCGAAGTGCTATTGAAATTTTGATAATAACATAAATAAAACGAAATTTTATTTTCTACATTTTTGTTATCTGCAATTTCTCTGCAAACTTACTGGAAGTTAAAAAAAAATGCGTAAATCATTAGAAAAACGTATTAATTTGAATTTGTTTTCCTTTCTATTTTTAATTTGAAAACGTAGAAGTATTACAATTTTGAAGTAAATTGCAATCAATTATTCAATTTTAGGCTAATTTTGATAGTACAAGTAAATAGATCTTATCATATATAAATGTTGTAGTAGCATCGCTAGCATGTCATTTGTTTTTCGGACCATTCAACAAGAAAGAGAGATCCGAAAAACAAATGGCATGCTAGCGACGCCACTTGTTTACTGAAATCTGGAACCCTTGTTCTCTTACTCTAGTTGAAAACATTGCGAAAGGTGAACAGTATTACTTGTGTTGCGTGTTTAAATACTTTGAACTAGTGTCGTGCGTATTGTAAAATTTTAAAGCATAAAATGGCCTTAACGCCAAAAGTTCTTCTTGAAAAAGTAAATATTTTTAATAGGAAATGATGCACATTAAATTATTGATAGTAAGTTGCTCTCAAACAAACACGTTTTACAAGTACTTTTTTTAATATTTATTTATTTATTTATTTAGCACTCAGCCAACAGCCGTTAGGCCAATTATAGGCGTCGCTGTGCAGTTATGAGGACTTCCAACCCCACTAACGACTGTCATGATGTTGTATGACCGCCGGGACCAACTTTTTTCCGTGATAGCCGTACCACGTATAGTTTAATTGAATTTACTTGAAACTGCAAAATTAATTATTCAAGAAGTAGTGTTTTGGTAAAAAGCACGGATTCCGGGAAAGGAAAAACATAATTCTGTACAACAGCTGGAATCATTATACTCTGAATGGAGGAGTCTGCTAAAACAAGGAAATAAAAGAACGAACTCAAAAAAGAAGGAACAACAATTTGTTGAAAAATTTGACGACCTGTTCGATATCGCACATGCGAACGCTCTAGAATTAATAGATGTAGAAGAAGATAAACAGTTTTTGTTTCTTCAAAGGCAAAAAGGGCGACCAGGTAGTATGCCTGGTGTTGATATCAGGTTACCCCAACAAAAGAAGAGAACTGAATAAGACTGGAAAGAGAAGATACAAGAAGAAAACGGAATTACGAAAAGATGGAAAATTTAAGTAAGTATATGTAATTGTTTAATCCGGGGAACTAGTCGGAGCGCAAAAAGGCAAGTTGGAGCTATAGAAGGAGTATTTCAACGATCTATTGAACTCAAAAGTAAATAACAATGAGGACGGAGAGGAAAAAGAAGAGATAAACGAAGAACTCCATAACCAAGACAATGAAGAACCACCACAATTGGAAGAGATCGAAGAAATAATAAACAATCTTAAAAATAACAAAAGCTCTGGAAATGACGAACTACATACGGAATTATATAAAAACGGCGGAAAGCAACTGACAAAAAAGATTTGGTGGTTGATCAGAGAAATATGGGTCCAAGAAAAAATGCCTCAACAGTGGAACGAAGCGGTGTTATTACCGATCTACAAAAAAGGAGATAAAACAGACTGCACTAATTACAGAGGTATCGCATTACTAAACGTAGCGTACAAAATTCTGGCCACCCACCTGAAGAACAAGTTAAAAATAGAGGTAGAGAGTAAAATAGGCGAGTACCAAGCAGGGTTTAGGAAGGGTAGATCAGTGATAGACCAACTATTTGTATTGAGAGAAATACAAGCCGAAAGTCACGAGTACAGGAAGGAAACATACATAATCTTCATAGACTTCAAACAGGCGTTTGACTCTATCAACAGAAAAGTACTATACAAAGCATTGCAAGAACTAGGTATAAACGGGAAACTAATAAAACTAACCTTAGAACTGCAACCAATATGGTAAGAATAGGACAAGACCTGTCGGAGAAGTTCGAAGTATATGAAAGACTGAGACAAGGAGACCCGCTGTCCTCCATACTGTTCAACTGCGCATTGGAGTATGTCATGAGAAAAGCAGCACTAAACAGAACAGCATTGATATACCACAACAAACATCAATGCTTAGCCTTTGCAGACGACTTAGCGATATTAACAAGAAGCAAAGAGGAACTGAAAAAGGCAACCCTGAGACTAGAAGAAGCAGCGCATTTAATGGGACTAACTATAAACGAAAACAGAACCAAGTACATGACATGGGCAGACCAAGAGTACAGTAGCGCAAGTAGACTAAACATAACGACGACAAAAGGGAAAACATATAGCATAGAAGAGGTAGAAAGATTTACGTATCTTGGTATGGAAATCCACAGAACACCTGATACAAGTAGAGAAATACAGAGAAGAATAATGGCGGGAAATAGATGTCTGCAGGCATTCAGAGGCCCAATATATAACAAAAATATATCAAGAGGACTAAAAATCAGGATCTATAAATCTATAATAAGACCGATAGTGATTTATGCGAGCGAAGTATGGTCGTTAGGATCGGCAGAATGCAAAAGGTTAGGAGTGTGAGAGAGAAAAGTGCTCAGAAAGGTGTACGGAGGGAAGAAAGTCCAGGCCACATGGGAAAGAAGAACTAACAGGGAACTGCAGGAACTATACAACGAACCAAACACAATAGCAACCGTCAAAGGGCAAAGACTGCGATGGATAGGGCACATATCAAGGATAGACAACAGAAGAATCCCAAAAAGAATATTGGAGAGTAACATAGGAGGAAAGAAAAAAAGAGGGAGGCCAAGGTCATGACGGAAAAAAGAAGTAATGGAAGATATAGAACGGTGCGGGATTAAGAACTGGCGTGGAAAGACTAATGATAAAAAAGTGTGGAAAAATACAGTGAAACAAGCCATGCAGGTTCGGTGACACTTAATCACGCGACACATAATCATGGGACATTTAAGCACGGACAGTTAAACACGCCGACAGTTAATCACACGGACATTTAAACACATAGACATTTAAGAGCGGGACCGTAGTAGTGGGGACTCGATTGTAATTTTAATTTCCACACGAATTACGGAATAATAGCACAAGAGGGCGGTAGTATAAGAAATACCTCAAATAAATGAATTTGGGTAGCAGATGTATCGTTCACGCCTCTATCAAAGAGAGGGCGCTAAAGTTTTAGGCAGAGGCTACCTGCGTGCATTTCCAAGAACTGTTATCCTTATCGTTTTGCAGCAGCCCACACGTGTTTGCTGGTTTCGTTTTTCGTGCTGCGATTGCATCTTTGGCTATTCTCGGACTTCGGCCGTTGGCCCACTCGTTATTTAAAATTGTTTGAAGTGCACGATGCACTTGCTATCGAATTTGACAAAGAGAAAGCTTCTGCGACGCCCAATTTCATTTTTCGAGATGACACGGGTTATGTATGTGCATACGCACTTTGAAGGATTTTTAAAAAAGTTACCCTAAACCGGCTTCGAACTAGCTACCTACCTAACGCTCGTAGGAGCATTTCTTTCTCTGTCGATCGCGCACGCAAATCTCGTGTTCGTTTTTACTACCTCTAACCCGCGTCTAGTGCCTGCGTCGGCTGCTCCTTGCTACTTGACTAAAACCGTTCGATCTTTCTCTCTCTCTCTCTTGAATTGAACTGTTCGGTCAAATATCTGATGTGCTTCTGTTTTTCGAATCCGTTGTTCGTTCTCTTCTTATTTTGTTTTTTACTTAAAACCCTTTCTATTTTCTTCTTAATACAGTACTTCTTACGTACAAGTCCATCGTTTTTTATATGTATCTTTATTTTAATTCCATGCTTAAATACTTTTAATATCAAACTTTCACTTGTTCATGTCTTGTCTTACGTTAACCTTTTCTTGCATTTTAGTTTTAAAAACCCTTTTTTCATATGGACCTTCTGTTTTTTAAATCTTTTCTTACGTTTTTCTTGTAAAAAAATCAGTCTTAGGTTTTCCTTTAAAAAAACACGCTTTTCATGTTAATCTTTTGTTTTTTAAATCTTTTCTTACGTTTTAGTTAAAAAAAAACGCTTTTCCATATTAATCTTTTGTTTTAAATCTTCTCTTGCGTTTTAGTTAAAAATACGCTTTTTTATATGGATTTTCCGTTGTTTAAATCTTTTCTTGCGCCGTTTCAGTTTTAAAAAACCCTTTTTTCATATGGATCTTATGTTTTTTATATCTTTTTTACGTTTTTCTTGTAAAAAACTCAGTCTTAGGTTTGCTTTTAAAAAAACACGCTTTTCATGTTAATATTTTGTGTTTTAAATCTTTTCTTACGTTTTAGTTAAAAAAACGCTTTTTCATATGGATCTTCCGTTGTTTAAATCTTTTATTACGTTTTAGTTTAATGAAACGCTTTTTTCATATGGATCTCTCGTTTTTTAATTTTTTTCTTGCATTTTAGTTTTAAAAAAACTCTTTTTTATATAGATCGTATGTTTTTTAAATCTTCTCGTACGTTTTTCTTAAAAAAAAACTTTTTTCACGTGCATCTTACGTTTTTATATTTTTTCTTACGTTTTAGTTTTAAAAAACTCTTATACTCTAGAAAGTATTATCATCAGAAACTACCATCAATAGAACGAGCATTTTTGTCTTTAGAATTCATAGCTTATGTCAAAGTTTGTAGCATTTTTATGTACTTATTATTAATTACTATTTTTGTTCAATAGAGAGGACGAAAACGACGAGGTATTGAAAATAAATAGTTTAATAATAGATACTCTATGTTTTTGTCGTTTTCTCTGCGTTATAGTGCGGCTATAAAGTCTCTTATTATTTTCCATTAATAGTATGTTATAGATATTAACTATACAAGTTTGATTATGAGCATCTTCACGATACTAGTTTGATTGCCAAACGGTGGGTGGTGAGCCGAGTTTTGTGGCAACCAAACGAGTCAAGTTAAAATGCTGATAAGCAAACGTGTATTTTTCAATATTTTATCTTCGTCAATAAATTCAGGCATTTGTCAGTACATTGCAAAGTTTAAATTTCCCGCCATCGTGCTCTGCATGTCCAAATGAAACTTCTAACTTGATAATGAGTTTTATGTAGCACTGTGTCCCCATTGCTTCATCATAAGCCAAACGCATTTCAGTTTTACCGCTGTTTCAATTCAAATTTTGTGATAAACGCTCAAAACATTACTGCTAAAACTGCATTCCATTTACATAACCAAAATCGCAATTCACAAACAAATAAACATGTCATGTGACGTCACAGAACAGTTGACGGCGCCATCTATCAAACAGTTGCCCAAGTTTAGGGCAGCTATTATGGCGAACTCATATTCCAGTTTCACAATTCTCGCACTAAAATCTGTCGTTTAGGTTTATGTGTCTAGCAATGTGGTTTATATTCCACAATTAGTTTTATAATAACATTATCTAGAGAATAAGCTATTAACATGCCAAGTTTGGACCAAAAAGAAATTCAAATATTTATATTTTATTTATTTAATATTTCTGTTATTTGACTTCACATCCAGGTGAAATTTGATCACACCCTTCAGCGTGTTGTTTTCTAACAATATATATGAAAATAATTGGTTAATTTTAACTGTGAACGATGTCTAACAGATTTTAAAATACCGTGTTGTTTCTATGGTGCTGCCATCTTATAGGAAAAAGTGCAGCGGTCCCCGTCTTAAACACTGAGACATATAAACACATTTTTGAAAAAGAATACTAATCTGTATAACAGTGTGGTCCATTAAGTGTGCAATAAATGGAACATTTCTTTATTAGTTGTACAACCAAAATTTAAATACCGCCACAAGTTAGTGCATGTTCGATAACCATATCAGATGCATTTAGAATGGCTCCAAGTCAAACAGCATACAGGGCAGAACAAAAATATGAAATTCGTTCAAGAATAACGTTACCTTATTTCAAAAATATGGCAAAATTTTATTGAGAAAAGTTGTTTAGAATCAAATTTATGCTCAACTAGAAAGTCAGGGCCTCCTACTCAAATTTTTATTATTTTTTTTTGAAAATTTTGTATTAGCCCCGTATTTTCATAAGAATTTGAAATAAAATTGTAGGCTTTAATTGTAAGTTTTTTATATGTACATTATTATTAGTAAAGCATTTGCCTTATTAAAAAGAATATTTACGAAATTCTAAAGTTCTGTTAAATATTGTTGCAACAAACATGCAGTGGACGGTTACCTAAAAAAATATAAATCCAAGTAAATTTTACAAATATGCTTCAAGTTGCTAAAACTTATTTAAAAGTGATGTGGTTGTAGCTACTTTAAATACATATAAAATCAGAATAATAAAAATATGTATAATACGGGGGTAATACAAAATTTGCCAAAAAATTATAAAAATTCGAATAGGAGGCCCTGACTTTGTAGTTGAGCATAACTTTTAATTCTAAACAACTTTTCTCAATAAAATTTTGCCATATTTTTTGAAATAAGGTAACTTTATTCTTGAACGAATTTCATATTTTTTGTCCTGCCCTGTATGCTGTTTGACTTGGAGCCATTTTAAGGGAATCTGATATGGTTATCAAACATGCACTAACTTTTGGCGGTATTTAAATTTCAGTTTTACAACTAATAAAAAAATTTCCCATTTGTTGCACACTAAATGGACCACACTGTATATATCTATAAAGGAAAGCCACAACCCTGACTAATCAACGCAGGGTGGCAGGTTCAGTTTGTTACGTAGGGTAGTGCTAAAAAGAAATTTTTTGAAATTTGACCCCTAAGGGGGTGAGAAGGGGTAAAATGTGTTTCCACGAGTTCCTGAATATCTCTTAGACCCGATGAGATAGCGACTAGGTGTTTACTTCCAAAGATTGTCAATGCAAATACCTAGAAACGTATTTCAGGATTTTGGGCTAATCAACCCTTAAAGGTGCAAATTTGGATTCGGGGTGAATTAAAGAGTTCTTCATATCTTCTAGTTTATTGAGTTAGAATTTTTTTGGCATATAGATGTATTTCTAAATCTTTTCAAAGGCGTCTAAGGGTTTTTTTGAAATATTACCCCTAAAGTAGTAAAAAAGAGACTAACCTGAAAAAGGGTAGGGGGTTAAAATTATTGATTTTTTTCTTATGGGTGCATTTTAGACTAAAATGAGGTAAAAAACGTTTTTAGAAATTTCACCCACAAGGGAATGAAACGGGCATTCCGCTATAATCTATACGTATAAAAGATAAACCACCAATTCAACAACGCTTAACACGCTATTACCATTCCGAATTCACTTCAAACGCAATGTGTTTATTTGTCCATGTGATTATATGTCTCAGTGTTTAAATGTCTATGTGTTTAAATGTCGGTGTGATTAACTGTCGGCGTGTTTAACTGTCGGCGTGTTTAACTGTCCGTGCTTAAATGTCCCATAATTATGTGTCGCGTGATTAAGTGTCGGTCACGGGTCTACTAGGCCTTTAGTGCTAACATATATATATATATTGATACGTGTTAAGTTGTCACTTCCGGCATATAGAAGAGGCTTCCTAACTTCCGAGTGATTCCAATTGTATATTCCTACAAATTTGTTACAAATGTAGTTAGGGGGACCTTCTAAACCCGAATGTCAAAAGAGGGGAAACGATTATTGACTTTTATGGGGTCATATATATAGCATACGAAAAATACGAAGTGACTTCCAAAAAATATATATTTTAAGAGGCTGATACGTCGTTGCTACTTCCTGCGACGTTGCCAAATCTCTGGAAGTCACTAGTATACTATGCATATCTACGATACATGACAATTCTTAATATATAAGCTCCTTGGGCTTAAAAACATTTACTGCCAGTTCGTCTTACACAAATTGGGCGTAACCCCTATCGGTGAGTCTGCTGCCGCTACGAACGCGTAGACAATGTCTATAACAAGATTGTCCGGCCGGCGCTACAATAAGCCAAGTCCTCGTCTCGAACTCACGAAACCGCCAATTTATCCAGGTGAAGTTTTTAATAAACTGCAAGTGCACAAAAATGCCTCCTCTTCGAAAAAGGCACCTCTTTCACGAGAGATGCGGTGATGATTTAGGATTCGTGCGAGAGCAATCTACGTGCTCCGGAATGAAACCCCGCTGATCATAATTTTTATTGTAATATAATGTTGTGGTAGCTCCACTTTTGACTATCTATTACTTATGCAATTACTCAATGCTTTATATGTCTATTTTAATTTAGTATTTGCCCTATTATTTCTTTTCAAATCAATTTTTACTTTTAACTAAATATTACAATTGTTAATGGAGATAATTACATCAAATTAATTTAAGAAAAGCTTGATTTTTATGTAGTATGAATAAAAATCATATTGTCGTAATATATAATTTAATGAATAATATACGTTTCGCTAATACTATTAGCTTCTTCAGTATTTAGGTTACAATTATAATGATATGAAAATTGCCATGCTGAAATAAGAAAAACCCACATTTAGATAAGCGAACACATAAAATTAAAGTTTACTTGTGTACTTACTTGTATTATGGAAGTTAGATAAAATTATATTACGACAAATTATAGTTACAAAACATTTTAAAAAGACGATACAGGGAAATTAACATTTTCCACAATTTAAAATTTATTAAACGAAACATTACATATTGATGCAAGCACGTACATATGAGAATGCAAGGCTGTTTCTTATTTGTTATCAGTAAAGCTGATATTATATGGCAAATGCATATTTTTTATAACTGATACGCCGGCGAAACTTTTTGCTAATGTATACTAATTATGTGAAAACAAATCGTTTAAGCCAAGTTTCATTTTGCATATTTTTCATATTTATACGTTTTTGAGCATACTTTCTGGATTTTGCATATTTGGTTATATTTAACAATAATTTGTAATGTATTTGTAACTTTTTTGAGATTTTTTTGTAAAATTTACAATTTTATTAAATTTATGAACTGAACTGAACTGCCAGCAACTCACACTTTTCCCATAGAAGCAATGTATTAGGAATCAGCAAACATAGAATCCATTTCAAGAGTCAAACTTCCGAGTGGTGGGTGAATAATAGTCTGGTGGGGTTAGGGAAAATCTCATTTTTATGTTGGCTTGCAACGTTAATTTTCGTTGACAATCCATGTTTATATAGTCAAAGGTTAAAATGAATGAGGTCTTTGAATAAAAATTAGAGAAATAAATATACTCATACAAAATAATTAATTTTTTTACATTATTTAGAATACTTCTACTTATTAAAAAAAAATTAGAGTATATTTTGAGACTTTGGGTGCATATAGTCAACCAAATTTATGCATATATATGCGCATATTTTCGTACATTTGAGTGCATATAATTATCAGCTTTAGTTATCAGTAATGCGCAGAGTGTAAAATTTGAAATTGTTATTTGACATGTACAGGGTCGTATTCATTTAAAAATTATGAAATTTTACAAAGTAAAGCCAAGTTTGAATATAATTTTATTTTAATGATAATAGCAGAATATAAATTATGAGAAAAAAAATTCAATTGTATAATATGATATAAATTAAATAGGCTGTGATAAATAGAGCTTAGGTTTTCAATAGCAGTTTTATCATTTATAGCCGTAGGACTTCGTTGTATTTCAAATATTTCCAAATCTAACCGTTTCTTTAAATTACTCTCTTTATGTAAGACTTTTGGTGTATTAAAATTAAATTTGTTGTGATTTTTTGTGGCGTAATCAGTTAAAGCAGTTTTTTTGTTTGAGGGGGATACATTATTGATTTTTATTGAATATTTATGGATTGGCCAACATAAATATTCAATAAAAATCAATAATGTATCCCCCTCAAACAAAAAAACTGCTTTAACTGATCACGCCACAAAAAATCACCACAAATTTAATTTTAATACACCAAAAGTCTTACATAAAGAGAGTAATTTAAAGAAACGGTTAGATTTGGATTTATTTGAAATACAACGAAGTCCTACGGCTATAAATTATAAAACTGATATTGAAAACCTAAGCTCTTTTTATCACAACCTATTTAATTAATATCATATTATACAATCGAATTATTTTTCTCATAATTTATATTCTGCTATTATCATTAAAATAAAATTATATTCAAACTTGGCTTTACTTTGTAAAATTTCATAATTTTTAAATAAATACAACCCTGTACATGTCAAATAACAATTTCAAATTTTACACTCTGCGCATTACAAATAACAAATAAGGAACAGCCTTGCATTCTCATATGTACGAGCTTGCATCAATATGTAATGTTTCGTTTAATAAATTTTAAATTGTGGAAAATGTTAATTTCCCTGTATCGTCTTTTTAAAATGTTTTGTAACTATAATTTGTCGTAATATAATTTTATCTAACTTCCATAATACAAGTAACTACACAAGTAAACTTTAATTTTATGTGTTCGCTTATCTATCTTATTTCAGTATGGCAATTTTCATATCATTATAATTGTAACCTAAATACTAAAGAAGCTAATAGTATTAGCAAAACGTATATTATTCATTAAATTATATATTATGACAATACGATTTTTATTCATACTACATAAAAATCAAGCTTTTCTTAAACTAATTTGATGTAATTATCTCCATTAACAATTTTAAACTTTTAAATTATATATAAATTTACTTAATACTTTAAAACTAAATATTACAATTGAAACAATCAGGGTGGGTTCGGCAATCCAGTTATCTATTAATTTAAATCAAATTTTTATTATGCTTCTATAATTGCTAAATGACAACAACTGTCAACTTAACTTTCAAATTCAATTTAACCAAGAATTTACAATTATACTTTATACCGACATATCCATTAATCAATTCACTAAAGTAAGTACTGTATTATGTTTATTTCATCCTTTCTTTTATTGTTCGCTATTCAAACTGCTTTTTTATGAATAATTTAAAAATAAACCTGAACACTTCTCAAGTTTTCACTGCAAGTTTCCAAATATTACAGCTTGCAATGTCTACAGCTCCTGATGTTTACAGTCTGCAACGCCCACAGCTCATTTCTCCAATAGTCAAAGCTACGACGCCCCGTAATCCTTCAAACCACATCCAACCTGTCAAAACCCCAACTGTCCGTAGAATCCGGTCCTGCTCTTTTCATCAACGTCACCGCTACGCCAACAGACTCCTGGTAAGTTTCAGTATTATTGATGATCCCAAACTAATCTTCTTTATTCCTCAGCTAGTACTTTGTATCCAACAACACCCATAGAAACTGTCCAAATCAAGCCGCTACCTCTTATAACTTACTTCTAAACGATTGACTTGTCTTCTATGTAATCACTAACTTCAGTAATGAATATCAATTATATCTTACATGTATCAATAAATCCAAATCCATTCAATTATTGTAGTATTCTTGTTATTTGCATTCAATTAACGGTATTGCACAATCTCTTCACCGATTGTATGGTTCCACTACATTCAATATTACCTTTTCATATTTTTATCACGTATATTTGTTAATAGCCTCTTTATTTGTATTTCACCAACAATCATACTAAATAAGGCATAATCTCCAACTTTTTATTATAAAAATGAGGTTCTTCAAAATTCTGTATACATTATTTATAAATTTGTTACTAGCTGGCCCGGCAAACGTTATTCTGCCCAAAAATAATTTGTCTCTGAAACCCCGTTTCACCACTATAGTTTTAATTTTATGTCATGTCCATCGTCTTGGAGTAAATGCCATTTTCGCAATCAACGTCCCAAAAAACCTCAATAACGACACCCATATCGATTGTTTAAGCTTATTTACCCCATTTCACCCCCTAAGGGGTAGCGGACCCGACAGACGTTGTCCTGCCCGAACGTTGGTTTGCCTGGTATTAGCGGGTTCAGCAAACGTTTTTTCGATATTCGAATTTTCGATTTTTTTCATTTTAAAAAATATTTAAATTATTGAGTAGCGGGGTAAAATTTTGGGGTTATATGTTCTGATATGCGAGTAATCTTAAAAGAAATTTTAAAAAATCGTCAAAAAATAAAAAAGAAATTCCTAGAACCCGATTGCAGCGCCACCTACCGGGTCCAATTGTGAATATAAACCATCCAGGGGCTCACTCAAACACACACAAAAATTCATCAAAATCGGTCCTGTCGTTTAGGAGTTCAGTCACACACATGTACAGAAGAATTATATATATAAAGATTTTCATTTTAAAAAATATTGCGGGGCGGTGGGGGGGTGAAATTATGGAGAACCCGACAGACGTTGTCCTGCCCGAACGTTGGTTTGCCTGCTATTATCAGGTTCAGCAAAGGTTTTTTCGATTTTCGAATTTTTGATTTTTTTTATTTTAAAAAATATTAAGGGTTGATGGGGGGTGAAATTTTAGGGTTATATGTTCTGATATGCGAGATATCTTTAAAAAAAATTGAAAAAGAAATTTGTCAAAAAAAAATTAAAAAAATTCCTAGAACCCGATTGTAGCGCCACCTACCGGGTCCAATTGTGAATCTAAACCATTCAGGGACCCACTCAAATACACACAAAAAATTTCATCAAAATCGGTCCAGCCGTTTAGGAGGAGTTCAGTCACATACACACGTACAGAAGAATTATATATATAAAGATTATCACTGTTTTAACAAACTTTTATCTCTGGTAGTTACTATTATTCCTGCCTTCTTAAAAATATAAAATGTCCTAATTATTTACATGCTACAATTCCTTATTACTAAAGCAAGCATACTTGTCAAAATAACCTTGATTTACACTTTTTATCATGGTTGAACTCACCCATCAAAATTAAATATTCAATTTCTATTTTATTTATCAAATTACATTAATAATTGTCTCAATTTTAATATTCATCGTTCATTTTTATAATTAACACCCGTCTTATTTAAAAACCCTCAACATTTGATTGTATTAATCTTCCATATTTATCATATTTTTATTATTATTTAACCACTATAACAAATAGGGTAGTTGTATCATAACAACAGATATTATTTTCATGTAAAAATGTAGGTATAGTGAGCGCCAAAAAGCATTGGTCAGTTTCAATACCTAATAAAAACCCATACGCTTCACCTACGGAATCAATGATAATTTCTTCATAAATAGAAAACTTGGGAGTTTTGTTTCAATGTTTGACATCCTCCGAAAATGACAGTTTGGTGTGCTGTTTCATAGTCAAAGGTTGTCGGGGCTCATTTTTTCAAGGAAATTGGTGAAACGGTAACGGTTACATCTCAAAGACATTACATGCTTCAAAGATCTTTTTACCGCAAATAGAAGAGGAAATAGTAAATGAATATTGGTTTCAACAGGATGGTGCTACCAATTACACCGCAAGAAATAATACGAATATCCTACGACAATCGTTTCCAAATAAACTGATTTCTTGCTATGCTGACCCTCCTTGGCCTTCGAGATCGCAGGACATAACCACTCCTGGCTTTGTTCTTAAAGATTACTTGAAGAGTAGAGTATTTACAAGAAAGATAAGAAATCTGGAAAAGCCTAAAATGTTTATTCGAGAAAATATTGAAGCGATACTGCAGGATATGCGGCAACGTGTGATGAGAGACTTCGGCCGCCGCGCCGTTTAAAAGAGTGCGTTCAACAAGAGGGGAGTCATTTAACCGACAGAATTTTTCATAAGTGAATCTCCCATTCTTAGTCTTTAAGAAATAGTTTTGATTAACTGTGTAATTTAAGCAAATAAATTGTTATTACAAATTGAAACTGACCAATGCTTTTTGGCGCTCACTGTATTTTTTAAATTAATGTAGGTATGGTAATATGCAATTAAAAAATAATTCAAGTTGTTAATAATTACATGGTAATTTATTGTATTGTAAGTCATATGTCATCTCGATTGAGTTTGGTAAGATTATACAGGTTGGTCCAATAGTGTGACGGTCTTCTTAAGCGCCTATACCATAGAAGATAACAAGTTTCTGTAAATCGGCGTCTAAACTGTACACTAGGATGCATTTTAGCACAATATTTTTAAATATACACGGTGCGTCAGAAATGTTTGCAGCGTTGAGATAGTTTTCTTTTTTAATGAAGCATCCTGTATATTTTTGAATTTTTGTTGAGATTCTAAACTAATTTTGCATAACGTGACCCAAACCTAAAGAGTCAACGGTTGCTAATATACAGGGTGATTAAAAAATGGCGCATTTCCTCTGGATGGGTTGTTGGGAACTACTAGTGGAGTACGGGAAAAATAACAAAAAAAATCTTTACAATCATTCCTCTGAAATATTAACAGCTGAAGATGCATTTTGCAGTAAGCTATTTACCAATATTTATTAAAAATTCAACGTTTGAATCGAAGATTATTATTGTTATTAATCATCCCAATTCAAAAAACTGACAGTTTCATCACACTTACCTAAATTTTAGTTTTCAAAACTTCAGTTTTTGGTGCCTAGTTTTGAAAACTAAAATTTTAGGTAAGTTTGATGAAACTGTCAGTTTTTTTAATTGGGATGTTTAATAACAATAATAATCTTCGATTTAAAAAGTTGATGTTTTCAAAAATATTGGTAAATAGCTTATTTCAAAATGCATCTTTAGCTGTTAATATTTCAGAGGAAGACCAAAAGAATCTTTATGTGGCTCGGCTGTACTTAACCGTCCAGCCATGCCACATAAAGTATAACTTTTGCTCCTAATAACATAATATACTATTATACGCGACTTGGAAAAAAATCGTCAGCCGCTACACGCGCCGGCGCCGGCGGTCAAACACCAATTTTTGGAAACTTTCTTAAACTGGCCAAGCAACCCGCCAGCAACCTTCAGAAAAATACTGCATTCAGCAGATGACTTCATTGCTCTTAATGTTTATAAATTCATATTGAGTTCATTATGTAAATTGAGATAATTACAGAGCGCATTTAAAAATTTTAACAAGCACTTTTGCTAATTATTTGTAGCAATTTTAATCTTATTTGGGAATACAGAATCCTGTTTGTCGGTTATTTATTATAAATCCATTACATACAAAAAAAGAGAATTTGTTGTTACAGAGTGTTCAGGACACCATAATACACGTATTATACAAATCTGAGCAATTCAGGGTGGGCTTTATCAATTATTTTTCTTACATTTAATATAACGGATTACTAATACGGAAATTTTTGTTATTTGTTTATACTTAAGCGCCCGCTGCAACACGATGATAAGACGGCAGAAAATAGCTTACAAGTTCAAATAGCGTCCTATTTACTTAAATCTATAAAAAATAATCGCAATCATATGATTCTCGTTTTCTAGGCTTTTTACATTTATTTTTGTTGTTATCGTAAAACCGTTGCTAACATCTTACAAATTTGCTACAAAAAAGGCGACAACATTCTAAAGAGAATCTACACAGTAGAAAACCATTTTCAAACTTGAAAAACTCCGAGGCGTCAATTCATTGTAGAAAAAAATAATAAATATTTGAAGTGAATAAATATTCTTACTTGCTCTATTTGCAAACTGTTAGCAATAATTCATTTGATACTTTGAAAAGCTAAAATATACGAGTTAAGTTTCTAGTTGGAATGGAGATTTTAAGTACAATTTCACAATTAATTCCTATAAAATTTATTCCTCTGTATGTTCAAAAGTGAAAACTGTAATCATAATTCAAACTTGTATCATTGAAAAATAAAAATGTACTACATACGACAGCGAATGAAATCTCATCACATCATTGTCAGAAGTATAAAATGTTTGTTTAGGTTACAGTCACGTTCATTTCGTCAGACGCCACACTCGACCCGATTATCTACCTGGAGTGCACGACCTTGGACCTAGAATTTGCGCGCTGTTGCCACGAATTGGAAGTAACAAAGTTCAGTACAGTATTCGGAAGTGCCTTCGTGACAACAGTATCTCTGTAAATACGCGCTTAAGGCGACTTCAGCGCCTGCGATATATGGTTGAACTAAAAGGTCTCGCTGAGGATACAGAAGGGTTAAATCACTTCCAGAAAAAAATTTACTATATGAAAGGTGGAGCCATCTGTGTTCAATTAACCAAATTTGAAGTCTTTTCGTTGTGACTTCCGTAAGCGGAAGTCATAACGTTATATATGAAGTGACAACGTTTTCGGTATATCTGTTCTGGAAGTGACAACTTAACACGTATCAATATATATATATATATATATATATATATATATATATATATATATATATAGGTTAAATAAAAACAACAAAAACAAACCAACTTATTACTCGCTGCTCTGCCTCACTACTCTTTGTGAAACACCTCTACTGCTGAGCTATTGGGTGAATGGTCCTAAAATGCCATTCTTGATATTAGTCACACCCTCGCACACACAAGGCTGAGGACGAGTCAAGTCAATCTTAAAAGACTATAAATTATTGTAATCCAGTATCCCAATATCTTGATAGAAATCAGTGACGATGTCATTGGCGCTTTTCTTAAATAACGACTGTTACTTTGCATCCATCTAATCATACTGAACTTTTTGCGACAATGCGTATTACGTTACCTACATAAAATAAGTAAAGTAGATTTAAAACATTCTGTAAAGGGGTGTTTACATGGAACTCCCTTGCAAGAGTACACCACATAGGTGGAGTTATTCTAATTAAAATAATTTCTATATTTTAAAACAGGGTGCAAAAAATCACACTTTCATACTTTCAATAAAAAAATTTAAAAAATCATTTTGATTTAAATTGAGATGTTTTTAATTTCTTCATTAATTAATGCTGTGATGCGATACACTTGTTCGATGTCCGCAATTCCACATCCTTGTTTTTGATATATTTAAGTTTAACACTTCTTAATTGCTAGATGCTTGTACAGTAGTCAATATAGGCACACAGTTTAAATTTTAAATCTTGTACTGGCCATTTTTATCAGTAAAGCAATAAGATAGCAAAGGCCTGAATTTCAACACCGTAATCGATATCCCTGCGGTGTTCGTATGCAATAATTTGCAGTACTTTTCAAAATAATAGACGCAGGGTTGTTCCCGCTATTACAATTATTGTAATAGATCTATTACAATTGGTGAAAATCTACAGGGTCCGGCAACTGGTATCACCTATTTTTAGTAGACTGTTATGAAAACATTATTTTGTTATTGACAATTCCATGGTCAGATTTGTGTGCGTTAATTTATGCAGTTTAATAGATTATGGATAATTTTCCAATTAATCAACATGTATACGTGGTTAAAAGCTTTATACGAAGTTAATAAGTTGTGAACACAGTTGATTTCGAGGTTTGGTGACATAATATGGCTGTTCAATTCCCCCGATTTGATGGCTCCTAATTTCTTTTTGTGGCAATATCTGAAGCAAAAGGTCTACGAGGAGCGTCCTCAAACAATGCAAGACCTTAAAATGCCTATTTCAGAAGAAATAGAGACTATCGAACCAGAATTGTTGAGAAAAGTGATGCAAAACGTTAGACAAATGACATCATTCAGAGAACACGTTAGACAAAGATTGCAGTGCTGCATCGAGGCTCAGGGAGGCCATTTAAATGAAGTAATTTTTAGGAACTAAAATTGCACATAATAAAGTTGATATTCATCTCAAATTTGTTTCAATCCATTACTTTTTATCCTTAGGACAGGTCTTGGAAAACAGGTGATACCAGTTGCCGGACCCTGTATTACGTCGTTACATTATGCCTCACTCAAATCTACTACATTTTCACAATTGCTTTAAAAAAATGTCTTTGTTTTACACTGCTATAGAAGAGCGAAATCTTAATTCAAAAAATTTAAACTGGTCTGCCAAGAACTTTGTTTCTGCTATTTTTTCTAACTTGATTAACAGATAAAGAATATTTAAAACATGCTTTAAGTGCGCAAAGCTAACTCTCAAGATAAACTGTTCTCTTATTTGTTATTGTTTAGAGTAGGACGAGCTGGCAACCCACAATGCAAATTGCTATATCACATTTCTACTGGTTGTTTTAATTTTTAATTAAATATTTTTAGTGTTAACTTTGCGGTGCTATGAAATGTACGTATTGTACCCTGTGCATTGTGCAATTTTATAATTAATTATGGATAGGTAAGTTGTATTAAAATACTTATTAATTTATTGTGTATATGGTAATAATATTCTTATTTCGTAATTTTTGATTGCTAAAAAGTGTAATGTAAGATGTAAGTAATTAATTATTATTGTGCAAAGTAAAATTAGTATACAGGGTGATCATAAACGAATGGTGCAATAAGAAATTGTGGTAATTTATAGTACAATAAACATATCGAAATAATCCAAAGCATATTTGAATGAGTATAAATCAAAGTTTGGTTACTTTAATTTTAATTTACATTACAGTGGGTCTCATTTAACTTTGAAGCACCGTTATAAAAACAATGTCTTAATTTAAATCATTTTAACAATAAAAAATTATGTTTCATCATAGATTTGTAATTAGAAAATCAAAGACATCCGACGTCACTGCTGGAGACCAAACCTTGTCTGTACAGTCTTCATCTATTGAAGCTACATCAGAGCAACTTCCATCTACCTCTTCAGCAAGATCCCAAAAATATATTGAACCTTCATCTGAGTGAAGCAGTTGTCAACCAGTAGTAATGAAGATGAAGTTCAAAGCAGTGAGGAAGAAGTTCCACAAAGAATTTAAAGAAAATTGGAAAATTCAATTTGGCTTGAAGCAACTACAAAACAGCAGTCAAATTGTAAAGTGTATCAGAAACTACTAAAAGGAGGTATAATAGCTAACATTTCTTTTAGAATAGATATAACATTCAAAACCTCAAAACAAAAATGGTTAAATGAACAAGGTAGATCTGCTGAATTAAGGTTGGTTACGCTTTTGGCACAACACAATTTGCCATTTATTTTATTAGACCATTTGTCTAAAGTCTAAACTGTTACCAGCAGTATGTCCCAACTCACAAATTGCCAAAATATTAAATACAATAGAAAAAAAGATACACATTTATGTGTAGTAAATTTAATTGCTCCAGAGCAAATTTCAATCATTACAAGTAAATGCCACTCTTTATTCGTTAATAATCGATAAAACTACTGACCTCAGTGTTACTAAAACACTGGCAATAGTAACACGTTATTATAATAATGTTACTAAAACTATAAATGATGGATTTTTAGGTTTAGTTGAGGTTACTAGCGGGTCGGCAGAACACTTGTTCAATAAAATTATTTAATTTTTGTATGAAAACAAAATTAAAATTAATAATATGTTGGGTTTAGCGGCTGATAATGCTAGCGTGATGATGGGAAACATAAGTGGTGTACAAGCATGTTTTACAGAAATAATTCCTCACATTTTTGTTTTAGGCTGTGTATGTCATTCATTCCATTTATGTTCATCAGCAGCTTGTAAAAAGCTCCCTACATCTATAGCGATCTGTAGCGGAGTTGTGTAGAGATATTTGCAAACATTTTACACGCAGTTCAAAAAGGATGAAGAATTTAAAGTCTAATTTTTGCAAATATTGAACCACATAAAATGGTAAAATTGAGTCAAACACGTTGGCTTTCTTTGCAGGCAGTAATTAACTGAATTTTAGAGCAGTAGAATGCCTTACTTTTATTTTTTACCGCTGTAGCTTATGATACAAAGGACGACTTGAGCATGCCGGTCAAATTCTACAGGCAATAAAAAATCCAATATTTAAATGGTATTTCTTATTTTTAAAATATGTTCTTGATATAATAAATTAATTAAATGTTGAATTTCAAAATGCACAGTTAAAGTTGCACGTTTGTTAACCTATGTAAAAAAGTAATTTATTATAGAAAATTTTGATAAAATGAATTTAAATAATCCAAGAATATACTGGGTGGATAATTAAAAACGTCTCCAAGTTGGGCAGCATACAACTCCTCTGTTAAATTAGCTAATGAAGTGAATCTCGGGATTATTGTCTAAGAAACATTGTAAAATATAGATGCCAAGTCTCACACAAGTTTGTTGAAAAATACCAGAACAGGAAACTTAAAAAGATTGGTTTTTGAAAATGCTTTTAACACGGAATCTTATGTTTGGTTTTGAACACACTAACACCCATATGCATAGTCGTCCACCAGTGACTCGCCAGAGATTCGCTGGCGAAAAAATGAAGCCTAATTTTTATTGCATAGTTGTCCACCGATGTAGCGCATCGCCGAAATACTTGATCATGTGCAACTCCTTTGTTTACACAAACCACACGTATAGCGACTGAGAAGGTAAATATAATATTGTCTTTAAAATGTAGGATGTAGTAATTACTAAAAAAGTCGTTAACAAACCATAAGTTAGTAATTTTGTAGGATTAACAGATTTCGTTGGTAGAGTACAGGGACTTTTATTTACAGTATCAAAACGTTAAAATTAATATTTATGTTATAAAATACCTACCTTACACAGTTAAATATAAAATTAAGCAGTTGTGGTCAATCGTTTTCAATCAATTTACATTGTTAAAAATATTTTTAGTGAACAATAATCCAATTAAAACGGTTCTGGAATAAAATGAAACGAAATGGAAAAAGCTTGCTAACAGAGGAAAGGCGTGAGTTGATGCCGGCTCGTGGTACACCATCTACAGCTTACAGAATCTAGATTGAAACACGGTGAAAAACAGAACTAATGTTAGAATCTAGTCATTTCCATGTTTTGTATTGGTAACACTTTTGACATCTATCATATTGACATTAAACTGTTAATCTTATTTAAGCTAAATTACACAATAAATCAGAGGCGTACTCAACATTATGGTATAGCGCAATATCAGTTTTTGAATGTTAACTAAGATTGCGGAAATAGCGGTGTTGAGTTGAACATCACAAAGATGGGCTGCAAATATAAACATGAGGCAAAGAGTTCTTCAAGATATCTTGCGCATAATGAAAGTGATGGGTCAGACAATGCAAGCGTTTGAAAAAATAACGGTTTTGCAATACGATGAAATAAAAATTTCGTCTGTACGAATATGATCAAAAAGAAGATGAAGTGGTTGGTCCCCATTCATACATGCAAATCGTGATGGTGAGGGGATTGTTTGCTAAATGAAAGCAACCTGTCTTCATTGAATTTGATCAAAAGATGACAAAAGATATTTTAGATAAAATAGTGGTTAGTTTACATAACATTAACTATAACGTTGTAGCTTGTGTTAGTGATTGCGGTGGCGGTAATGTAGGACTGTGGAAGAAACTATCAGTGTCAATGGAAAAGCCTCCTACGAACATCCTGTAACTAAAGATTCCATCTATTTTTTGCAGATCCACCACACTTATTAAAGCTCATTCGATATTGGTTACTAGATACAGGTTTTGTTTTGGAAAACGGAACAATTATTAACAGTGTTCCTGTACGTGAGTTGATACAATATGCAGGCATTGAAATAAATTCTTGCTACAAATTAACACCAAATCACATAAATTGTGATAAAACAAAGCGACAAAATGTTTTACTAGCCACACAGCTGTTGTCTCGTATGACTGCAACTGCTTTAAAACATTACTCCTTAACATGTGATAGAAAATTGGTTACTACGAGGAGCGTTCAAATATGAACGATAATTTGAATTGCGCGCCAAAAGACAAAGACATGCACAGAAGCTTTATACATTAATTAATGCTCTGGAATATGACCTACCTTCATTCAGTCTTAAGTCGTCATAATGCATTTTCATTCAATTGGCACGCATAAGTGAAGTGGGAGTGCATGCAAGCATGGAACAACGCATTAGTAGTAAATTTTTTATCAACGAAGATATCACACAATAAGAAATTTGTGTAAGAGTTAAAAGACAGTTTGATGCGCAACTACCAGGCATAAGCGTTTACAAAAGGAGTGAAGCGCTTAAAAATGGCTGCAAAGGTGCAGAGAATGACCGCAATCTCGCCGTCAAAAAACACTGACAACAGAAGAGAATGCTGACAGAGTAAAATGCACTTATTTGAAACGATTGTCAATTTACAGTGAAGGATATTACTTCTGCATTAAATATTAGTAGGGGTAACTTGAAAAAAAACACGCGAGTTCTCTGTCTGCGTCTTACAGAATAATGCTCGATCCCATTTCGCTATTCACACGCTGACTACGATCTAAAAATTTAATTGGATCATGCAGTCCTATTTACCATACATTTCGGACCTTGTTCTATCAGTTTCTTATTTGTTTGGACCGTTAAAAAAGTTTCTAGGAGAAAAATACCTCATTGTAATGAAGAAGTCATCGAAATTGTTCCGAAATGGGTGCGGCAGCACCCAAAAGAATTTTTTTCTCGTGGAATACAGAAACTTCCGGAAAGATGGCACCAGTTTATTAAAAGAGAGGAAGGCTGAGTAGAATAATGACATGATATACATTAAACTAGTTGCAATTGTTTTTGAATAAATATTAAATTAAGGTTTAAATTTGAACGCTCCTCGTAATACTGAAGAATTTATTGAACTAACTAATACGTGGTTTGATATTATGAATACAGGGGTCCCGGGTGGTGTAGCTTGAACAAGCGTCCATGTTCGATCAGTACAGTTAAGCAACGCTCTTTCTGGTCAGAACTTGGATGCGAGTTCCACGGTTGCATCTCTCGGCGCCTCGTGATACGGCTGTCACGGAAATAGTTGGTCCCGGCTCTTATAACAACATCATGACAGTCGTTAGTGGGGTTGGAAGTCCTCATAAATACCAGCATACGGCGGTTGTCTGAGTGCAAAATAAATAAATAAATAAATAAACATTGTATTGTTTGAGGCTTTCGCGGTTACTCGAATTATTCTCCTTAGCATAGAATTTCGGCTTAGACCGCGTAGTATTTGTATATGAACACCCAGCATTTTCTGGCTTAATGTGCCTTGCACCTTGTGAAGTCAATTAAAAGCTGCGCGATGGCCATGCTCTTGTTTGAGTATCTTGAGAACGAGGATACTTAGGCAGATTTGGCCGTTTTGCTGTTTGTGCATCCATATTCACTAACGTTTCGCAAGACCTTGCAGCTTGCATCATCAGAGTGAAAGTCGTACTAAGAACCGAAGGTCGGTGTGGAGCTATTTATAGTCCTCTGTGCCAGGCGTGCGGAGTGGTGTAACGCTGGTTGGTCATCCGAGTGCAACGTAATCCGTGGGGCGTGGCCGTATGACGCAGAGTGGTTGTAATGCTTTAGATCGTGTATCACAGGGGTCCACGTTTTACTAAGCTTAAAGCCATCTTCCCTGTTGATATTATTTGGATGTTTTTCTATTTCTATGGCTTCACGTATCACTCGCGAGAAGTAATGAGGTGTTCTCGCAAGTACTCTGGCATGCTCAAATTCTAAAGTGTGCCCATTTGTAAATGTATGCTCAGCTACGGCTGATTTTGTGATGCGTTTGTGTTTGCAATCGCCTTTATGTTCTTGGAGTCTTAGATCAACGAAACGACCAGTCTGTCCAATGTAACTCAAGCCGCAAGAACAAGGAATGCGATATACGCCAGCGGTTTTTAAACTTGGAATCTTGCTGTTGAAAAGATTTTAGAGAAAGTAATTTATGGACAGATAGAAAAATATGTCAGAGAAAATAATATCTTATCCCGATTTCAATCTGGATTTAGAGAAAAGTACAGTTGCGAAACTGCCTTGCAGTGTGTAATTGCAGAATGGAAGGAGTATAGAGACAAGGGGGCTTCGGTGGTGGTGGTGTTTCTGGACTTGAAAAGAGCATTCGAGACGGTAGATAGAGGAAGGTTAATTGATAAACTATCGGCTTATGGAATAGGAAGAAACTGCATAGAATGGATTAGGAACTATCTTGAGAATAGGAAACAAAAGGTCAGATATGGAAGTCGAGAATCTACAGCGCGGGAGGTCAAGATGGGAGTACCGCAGGGAAGTGTTTTGGGGCCTTTATTGTTCGCTCTTTACATAAACGATATGGGAGAGCACTTGAAAAAGTGTAAATATCATTGTTTTGCGGACGATACTATTATTTATTTGGAAGGTAACAATGTGGATGAGCTAATTGACACTGTCAATGAGGAAATGGAGACTTTGAGTGAGTGGTTTGCTATGAATAAACTGAAATTAAATGTTAGTAAAACAAAAGCTATGTGTGTCAGTAGTGAAGGCGATTACAGACATGCGGTGGACAATCAACGATTTGTTAAAATTGAGGACATAAATGTACAGTTTGTAGAAGTGCTAAAGTATCTGGGAGTGATGGTAGATTATAAACTTAGTTTCAACGATCATATCGAGTATATATCTAGAAAAATAGGGAAGAGGTTAGGTGTGATATATAGACTAAAAAATGTGTTGACAAGATATGCACGATATATGTTATATAATACATTGATTTTGCCAATGTTCTATTGTTGCGGTACAGTGCTGTATTTGAGTAATAATAGTGGAATAGACAGACTTCAAAAACTGCAAAATAGAGGTATGAGAATGATATTGAACTGTAATAGATATACCAGAATAAGTGATATGTTAGAGTGTTTGGATTGGATGAATGTAAGACAGCTGCTGGAATACCAGACATTAGTTTTTATACATAAGATTCATTTGGGCAGTATGCCATCTTATTTTGATAGATATCTAGTGTACTGCAAGGACATGTATGGATATGAAACCCGAGGAAAAAATAACTTTTACGTGAAAACTGCAATTAAGGGAGTGGGTTACGATTCTGTGTTTGTGAAAGGATTTATTAGGTACAATGAACTAGATGATAATATTCGTAACGTAGGTGACATAAGGATATTTAAAATTAGATTAAGGGAGAAGTATCGAAGTGAAAATTAGCTAGATACTGTGCAAAATTTTTTAAAATTTTTTGATGCTTTGTATTATAACGATGTAAATATTAGAATAGAGTTAAACGTAAATGTAGCAATTATATATGCTAAATAAACAACATTATATATATATCTTGTCTTTTACCGATCTGAAGCCGTTACCCAAAGTTTCCTTGCTCGTGAACACAGTTTTGATGTTGCATCGTTGCAGGACACGTCCTATCTTATCAGTTGAGCCTTTAACGTAAGGTAGAAATGCTAAGCCTTCCAGAGGTGGAAATTCTTCTTTAGCCTTTTTTGTCATAGTCTTGTCTAGTGCTTTTCGTATGGCGGTAGTTGTGTATCCGTTCCTTTGTAAAGAGTCAAACAGATGTAGCTTTTCTCTCTCTAGATTTTCCTCGTCTGAGATACGAACGGTTCTTGTCGCCAGAGTCTGGAGAACTGTTGCTTTTTGCATTGGATGATGGTGTGAGTCAGCATTTAGATATCTGTCCGTGTGTGTTTTCTTTCTATAGACTGCATGTCCTAAACTGCCATCTGATTTACGTTTCACCAGGACGTCTAGAAACGGAATACTGCAATTTTCCTCTACTTCCATTGTGAATTGTATGTTGGGATGTACAGAATTCAGGTGTTTTAGAAACAGATTCAATGTCTGGCGTCCATGTGACCAGATGACAAAGGTATCATCTACATATCTCAACCAGCAAGTCGGTTTTAGCTGCGCTTGTTCGAGAGCCTTGGTTTCAAAAGCTTCCATGTAGATATTAGCGATAACAGGTGATAGCGGTGAACCTAGTGATGTGGGTCGGGTAAATACCCAGTGGGTAGGGTATTTATAAATGGGTATTTACCTGGGTATTTACCCCTGCCTCGGGTAAATACCTAAAAACTGGGTATTTATGAAATTTATAATATTTAGAAAGCTAAGCTAACTTTTACTCACATAATCTTATCTTAATAAATAAACTACATATAAATGAACTGGAATATTTTATGTAAAATAACAATTTAAATAACATTGAATAAGCATTCACCCAGGTAAATTAATCTTTTATCGCGCGGGTTTTTGCTCGACTTCACAAGGTGCAATCACATTAAGCCAGAAAATGCTGGGTGTTCATATACAAATACTAAGCGGTCTACGCCGAAATTCTATGCTACGGAGAATAAATAAACATTTTCACAGAGTTCCTCGACAATACCTACAAAGCAGCCATATGGTAAAAATTTGCAATACCAAGAAGATATATTGGATAAAATGATAAATAGAATGTACACCATGCGCTGTGTGACAAAAAATGCACTGGAGACATTTCATAATTTTGACTACATCGTTAAAACATCTTTTTAATGACATGCAGAAAAAACATAATATATCCTACATTCTAACACATCGCTTGAATCAAGATTCGCTTGAATTTTTTTTTTCTCAAATCAGGACACGGGGAGGTCTGAATGACCATTTGTCTCCTTTAAATTCAATTTATAAGATACGGATAATAATTTTGGTGAAAAATCCAGGAGTTATCCAGACCAATACAAATACAACTGATATGGATCCAGATGAATATGTTGTAGCTACAGCCTTCAAAAAAGCAGAAACTTCTAATATAAAAGTTTCCATACCTACAATTCAACCCGACTATCTTATATTATAAGAGCGCATGCCGTCCGACCGTAAGCACTGGCGCGTGCACATGCCGATCGTAAGCACAAGTGGCGAGACCGTCAACAGCAAGCATTTCGTTTCTTTACGCTGGCAGAGCCGGACGTAGGCTGGCTACCAGCTTAAGCAAGCATTGTTATTGTTAACCGTTTCTTTAGGATGGCCACGCGCGTTCTAGTATATATAGAAAGTAACTGGATCACAAGAAACAACTTGTACATTCTAAATAAGGCAAACGAGCCATACACCTTCTCCACCGCCAACGGAGAAGAGAACATCGAGACGTAACCGTAGCAAGTGGAGGTATTATGATAGACACTGCATACTGGAAAGTGCTACCAGGGAAGATCCAAAGTGATCACAGATACATCGAGCTAAAAATCACCCTGAGACCGGAAAACATCAAGCCCGAGATGAAGTACAACATTCGGAATGTAGACGCGGAAGCACTTGAAAGATACGTACCCAAGATAAGAGAAAAGTTAGAGCTGAAACAAATAAACAACACAGAGCAAATAGACGAATATGTAGAAACCCTCACAAAGGAGATACTAATAATTACCGGCAAGTCATGCAAGACATCCAAAGTAACGAATAGGGAAACCCCATGGTGGTCAGCGCGCCTGCAAACCCTCAAAACAGGTGTCAAAACACGCAGAAAGACATATCAAACGCGAAGGCGAAGGAACGAGCCCGCAGAGGAAGCCCACGAAGCCTACCTGCAGGCTCTTGCCGAGTACAAGCGAGAGATTGAGAAGGCAAAGATCAACACGTGGAAAACGTTTGTAGAAGAAGAACTACAAAAGAACCCATGGAGCACCATCTATAGATTAGCGGCAAATAAAATAAAACTAATGACAACGACATCCAGCGTACTAAAATCAGACATATAGAATACGCAAACAGCAAAGCGAGAAACATCTTCCACACCCTGAGGAGATTCACTTACAGAAACTGGGGGAGGATCGACCGGCTGCAAAACTCCCTCAGAACGATATACGAACGCGCAATCATTCCCATTATCACCTACGGGATCGAGATATGGGGACACAGAGTGGCAATATTGAGCAATAAAAGAATATTCAGGTCCACCCAAGCAGTATGCCTAAGAGCGATATTGGGCGCATACGTCACCACGCCCAACGAAAGTATCTGTGTGTTAGCAAAGATTCCTCCGTTATACCTGACAATAGAACATCTAAAAGCCATGAAAGAACTCAAAAGAACTGGCGATGCAAACTTACTGGGGCAACAGATAGTAGCAAGAGACTACAGATACTGGACGGCCTTAAGATCAGAAGTGGAGGCGAGAATAAGAAGAAAGTGGCAACTAGAATGGGACCAAGCTGAAAAAGGGAGGTACCCGTACGAGCTAATACCTGAAATCACGAGATGGACAGAGGAGTGTCAAATAGGCCTTGAGACGAAAACCACCCGATTACTGAGCGGACACGGGGAGCTAGGCGTACACCTCTACCGGATCGGAAAAAGCGAAGATGCGCAATGCGACATATGCGACGAGATAGACTCCCCAAAACACAGGGTGATGGAATGCGCTATATACGACGAAGAAAGATTAGAACTGGAGGACAAAATAAACCAATGGCCTAACACAGCTGTGGAGGTAGTGTTAATGCTAGGGAATGACGTCAACTTACTGGCTAAGTTAATCGAGAAATAGACTCCTAATAGTGCTAGTTTAAGCAGTGAGCCAGGCGGACTCATGGACCAAAGGCAAGTAAAATAAGCTAGAATAAGCTAGTCTAAGATAGGCAATAAGCTAGAATAGGTTTGTAATGAGGCTTGGGACCCTGAGGTGTTCGAGGCTGGAGTTCGTCGACCGACGCCCTATCGGTTCGTTGGACGAGCCGTGCGCCATCCAGTGGCTTGCGACTACCGCGGAAACGCTGGCTCTGGAGGGCCACAGGAGAGACGCACGGCACGGCCAATCCCACAAGAGTAGCAAAAGCTGCGGAACCGACGGTTTCCCTGGCGGCCAAGTTTCGGCCCTCAGGAAAACAATAACCTCAATAGCAATAAGCACGAACTTGGGTGGGCCGGTAAAGGGTGGTGGGCACAGAAGCCCTAGAAGTGAGGAAGACGACGTTCCTCTCTAAACCAGGAAGCATCTATGCGGGATCGTGCGACGATAGGCCGGCCGGTCGGCACCCTGCTATGCCGAACGGGGCCGAGAAGGAGACGCACGAGGAGGCGTTAAAAATTACAAAACTGCCCTAACGCACGACAGCGAGAAGCAGTTCTGTAAAAAGCGAGTATATCCCAAGCAGAGGGAACAGTATGCCATTGCACCCCGGTATACGCTTTTCAGGTTTTTCAAGGTTTCAGGTTTCTCAGATTGTAGCATAGGAATTACTTAGGTTAGGTTAAGTTACTTATAGAATAGGTAGGCTCTTAGGTTAAGATAGGTTAAGTTCATTACAGGGAGGAGCAGACTAGAGGCAATTCAATTTTCAGTTAGGAACTCTCCCACATTGGAATTCAGGGGTAAGTCAAAGGTACCCTGACATCGAGCTTTCACTAGCTACGCTAGGAATCGATTTTGGATTGATCTCCACATACTAACCTTAAGCATAGAGGCATTGTAAATTAGAATAATAAAGATTCGACAGGGTTAACAAGGTTCACTCAAGTCTTCAAGTCACTATTCTCTGGTAATGGATGGCTGTCCGTGTCAGGGCAGGGGTATGTGGTGGGACCATCCTCCCCTTTAAAAGTATATATAGAAAGTAGTAACTCAATTTCTGTTACTGATGTTTCAGGTGATGATAGCGAGACTAGCAGTACTAGTAGCTCTGCAGTTAATATTTATATTTTATATTTATATTTAATTCATTATAGGCGACGACGCGAAAACCGACATGTCGGCTCCGTCACGCTCAGTAAAAGTTTAATTGATTATAGTGTGAAAAGTGAGTTTTAGTTATAGAGAAGTATACAGATATAAAAGTGAACAGTGCTAAATCAGTCTGCAATAAAAATAAGGTCAGCAAATCCAATCTAATATAGGTTAAAAAGAAAACAAATAGTAACAAGGTTAGGTTAAACACTGATACGGGAAGGAACAAGAGGCATGTAGAGGTCACCGAGGGGTCGACCCGGACTAATACACGCCACTTCGCGGCGCAGAAGTTACTAAACGTGCTTGAAACTTGGAGCATGGGAAGTTTACAAAGCGTAGTGCTAAGACCGGCGCAAAAGCAAAGCGCGCCCACTTGTTTGTGATACTTATTGAACGAGAACGCTAATCCAAATAATTTGCAACCGATTCTAACAAAGCTACCGAAATTTAAATTTTAGTTAGTTTTCGTAAGATAAAGTAAGGTAGGGTAAACACACAATTTAAAAATGAGTCAGACAGATACACATGAAGGTAAAAGAAAGAGAGAAGAACCGACAACGAGCGAAGAGGAAACAGAAATTTTTGGTAAAAGCAAGAAGACGTACAGATCACCAAATAAAAAACAAGACGAAAAATTAGATACAATATTAAGTATGCTATCAAATTTAACGTTAGAAGTGAACCAAATCAGACAGAATCAACAACAATTCAGCGATAAGTTAATGAAGTTAGAAAAAGATAATGAGAACATAAAGAAAGAAAATACTACAATTAAAAACGAGAACGAAAAAATAAAAATTGAATTGCGCGAAACAAATGCAAAATTAGAAAAAATGGAAAGGGAAAAGAAACGTAATAATGTAGTAATAACAGGACTGAAAACAAACATCGAAGCAGGAACCAATCTAAAAGACGAAATGTCTAAGTTTATACAACAGAAGCTTGAACTAAATATACACGTTAAAACAGCATACAAGATAGGACCGCAGATGAGTGTACTGGAACTAGAAAACTTTGAAGACAAAGTAAAGATTATGAAAAATAAAATGAAACTTATGAATTTAAGAGAGGAAAGAATATATATAAACAACGACCTAACAAAAAAGGAAAGAGATATAGATAAACAAATTAGAAAGAGAGCAGCAGATGAAAAGAAACAAGGACGATTAACTCAAGTGGGTTACAAGAAGATAATAATAGAGGGAATCGAATGGAAATGGAACGAAGAAAAGAACGCTTTAGAAAATTCAAAAAACTGAATACTACATTGCCGGACGGACATGTGATGACGAAAATTGCAAAGAAAATGGAAAACAAAAAGAAAGAAGGAAAAGTGGGGAAGCAGTTGCGAATAGAAACATGGAATATCAGAAGTCTAAATGGAAAAGAGCAAGAACTTGCTCAAGAATTTGAACACGCAGAACTAGATATTCTAGCAGTCACCGAAACTAAAAAGAAAGGACAGGGAACAGCTAATATGGAGGGGGGTCATTTATTATTGTACAGTGGAGTAAGTAAGGAAAAAAGGGCAGCGGAAGGAGTAGGATGTTTAATAAAAAATAATTTACTAAAAGTATTAATAAATTGGGAATTCATATCATCAAGAATACTAAAAGTAGAATTGAAGCTAGATGAACAATACAATACAACATTATTAATTGTTTACGGGCCAGACGAAAATGAAAAAGCAAACAAAAAGAAAGATTTCTGGGAAGAGATGGCGGAAGTAATAGAAAACATAAAGCACAGATTAATAATATTAGGTGATTTTAACTGTCGTGTTGGAAAGAGAAATAATTGTAAAATAGATGCAATCGGACAGCAAGGGGAATCGCATAAAAATAACAACAGAGATCGTTTATTACATTTCTGCACGGTAAATAATTCAGTAATAATGAATACATTCTTTATGCATAAAGACATACACAAATACACAAGAGAGGCACCAGGCAGGGGCGAAAGATCAATAATAGATTATGTGGTAGTAAATAAGCAATTCAGAAAAGAAATAAAGGATGTAAAAGTGAGTAGAGGAGCGGAGATCTACAGCGACCATTTTTTGGTGATAACGAAGGTACAATTGGAAGCAACAATAACAGAAAATAATAAAGGGACAGTATGCCCACAAAAGGAAGTGTTAAGGACATATAAACTACAAAATAAAGAAATAGCCACTAAATTTGAAAGACAAGTAGTGGAAAGACTTGAGGATAATTCACAGCAATGGAAAAAAATGAATTTAGAGGAGCTGTGGGAGTGTTTCAAGAGAACGGTTTTGGAAGTTGCAAAAGAAATATGTGGGATAAATGTAGTAAACAGAAAAAAGAAACAAACTAAATGGTGGAATGACAAGATAAAGGAACAAGTTAAAACTAAAAGAGCAAAATGGAAATATTATTTAGCACACAAAACAGATGCGAACTATGAAAACTATAAACAGCAGCGAATAAAAGTTAAAGAAATGGTGCTCCAGGCCAAACAACAAACATGGGAAGAGTTTGGGAATAAAATGGAAATAGATAGCAAGGGAAATCAAAAGTTATTTTACAAAGTGTTAAAAAGCTTAAGAAAAAACAAACAACACAGCATTAGACAGGTGAAAACGAAAGACAACAAAATTTTAACAGAAGGAAAAGAAATTATGGAACGATGGAAGGAATATTTCCAGGAACTTTATAACGAACACGACACACACCATCAGATACAGGTAGAACAAATCGAAGATAAACACGAAGAAAACACAACAAATATACAGATACAAGAAGTGACATCATTAAAAGAAATAAAGAGAGGAAAGTCTGCAGGCCATGATAATATTACGGGAGAAATGTTAAAGAATATAGGAACAGAAGAGGTGAAATTACTGACAACATTATTCAACAAGGCATGGAACACAGGAAAAATACCAAACGACTGGAAGACAGGAATAACTATACCTCTGTTTAAAAAAGGAGATTCTAGAGATTGCAAGAATTATAGAGGTATTACACTACTAAGTATTCCATTTAAAGTATTTGAGAGAATACTTGAGAAAAGACTAAGAGTAGAAATAGAAGACCAACTGGAGGAAGCACAAAGTGGCTTCAGAAAAGGGCGTAGTGTACAGGACCACATATTTAGTATAAAGCAAATGATAGAAAAGGCCAGTCTACAAGAAACAGAAGTCTATATGGTATTTTTAGACCTTGAAAAGGCATTTGACAGAGTGCCACAGAAGGAAGTCTGGGAAAGTTTGAAAAGAAGAAATATCAATCCAAAATTAAGAACAGCAATAAAAAGTTTGTATGAAAATAGCAGAAATTACGTAAGATAGGACAACATGGAATCGGGAACATACGAAATAAAAGATGGATTGAGACAGGGCGGGGTGATGAGCCCGATATTATTTACATTGATAATGGATGACGTGATCAAAGCGACAAGGGACAAAATCAAGCCAGTACATCTAGGATATAATAGAATACTACCAGTTAAGGTTTCAGAGTGTGCATTTGCTGATGACGTCATGATATGTGCCGCCAAAGAAAGAGACCTACAAGAGAACCTGAGAGTATGGGAAATCGAATTAACGAAACGAAGAATGAAAATAAACATAAATAAAACAAAAACGATGGTAATAGGTGATGCAAATAAAAAGATAAAGTTAGAAATAAACCAAGAAAAGATAGAGCAAGTGGAGTGTTTTAATTATCTGGGTGTTTTAATCGAAAGAGACGGGAACATAAATAGTGAAGTTTACGAAAGAATTAATAATGCTGCAAGACTATACCACAGTTTAAATAACACATTCTTAGGGAAAAAAGAAATAAGCAAGAAGACAAAAATGTCAGTGTATAAAACAGCCCATTTTAATTTACGGTAGTGAAAGTTGGTTACTAACTAAAAACCTCAAAAGCAAATTACAAGCAACAGACATGAAATATTTAAGAAAAGTTAAAGGTGTAACGAGAAGAGACAGAGTACGAAATGAAGCGGTGAAGGAAGAGTTAAAAATCAAACCGGTTTTACATGCCATAGAGAGACAGCAGTTAAAATGGTTTGGACACTTATGCCGAATGGACAAGACAAGACAGGTGAAAAACATATGGGAAGCAGGAGTACATAAAAGTAAAAAGAGAGGAAGACCCAAGAAGACTTGGAACGATGAATTGACAACAATACTAAGGAGCAGAAATAAAACTTGGAGTGAAGCGAAAAAATTAGCAATAGACAAAAAAGAGTGGAGAAATTTTGTATACAAATGTAATACCTATTTAGAGTAAGAATGAAATGTGAAAATTTAATACCTTACACCTTAGGGTAAAAGGTTTATTTGATTATATATATATTTATATTTAACGGAAAGCCCCATTACAAAGTTGTATTTACATTACATTAAATCACTAACAATAAATTGTTATAAATCAAGAATATATATGCACAATGCACATGGCTTATAAAAATATTAGTATAACATTCTGAATAAGTAGAAACAAAAACACAATCATACACCCTACTTTACAAAATAGATTTAAGTTGGTTCTTGTAAGAGTCGAGGGAACCATGAAATACATCTAGATTTTTTCATTAATAAGTTTTAATGTTCTATCGATATGCAAATGTTTCCCATAGTTCCTAGTGTGGATTTTAATAAAGAAGACGTGGTTATGTCTGAGTATTCTGTTAGGAACATTAAAAGTAATTAACTGCAACAAATATGGGCAGATCAGCAATCCATTGAACAATCTGAACACGAAGCATAAGTCATTGGTAGTACGACGAACTTTTAGAGTTTACATATTAAGGATATTTAAAATATCAGTGTAGTTATGATCTACGATTGTATATTGTAACTTGAAGGAACAATCTCGCAAAAATTTATTTTGTATTCGTTCTAGGGAAATACTATGCACCTCATAATAGTGAGGCACTACCAGAGACATATATACTCGTTTAGTTGTTTCTGAGCACGTATCCTAGTAATTTGTTTGCCTTAACTAAAACGTTATTAATGTGATCTATAAAGGTCATCTGTTCATTAAAAACCACACCGAGATCTTTTACTGAAGTCACTGGCTGAAGCTGACGGTTTTTGATAGAATATGACGAATTGAATTTTTTGTGTACTTTGTAGAAACTGATGAAACAGCACTTATCAATGTTGAGATTTAAACTGTTCTCTTTGCACTACCCCACCAAACTGTACAGTACTTGCAGTGCTTAATACAGCTGCTAATATCATTGATGAAGAGATTAAATAGTAATGGTGATAGGTGTGCACCTTGAGGAACACCAGACTTTACGCTAATTTCCTCGGAAACAAATGATCCTAACTTAACCCTCTGCTTACGGTCTAGCAGAAAACTGGTTAACCATCTTAAGAGTCTATCATTAACCCCTAGGCTTTGTAATTTGGATATTAAAATATTATGGTCTACCCTATCAAAAGCTTTTGACAGATCGGTGTATATTGAATCGACTTGAGAATTGTTCGCCAATGCATTTAAAATTGTTGTTTCATAAAGGACCAAATTTGTTACAGTGGATTTATTTGGCATAAAACCATGTTGACTGTCGTCAATAATCTCCTTACAGGAAAAAACAATTTGGCTATAAACTAAGCTATCTAGTAGTTTAGCGATACTGGATTGGATTGATATACCTCTATAATTCTTAACATCGTCTTTTTTACAGGATTTAAAAATTGGCATAATATAGCTATTTTTCCATACATGAAAAACCACCCCTGAATTTAATGAACAATTGAAAATTAAACTGAGAGGCTGTGTGATGGTGGTGACACATTTTTTTAGAAGTACATTAGGCACTCTATCGGGCCCCACAGTGAGTTTATTTGGTAATTTCTGAATTTTTTCGAAAATTACGGTTTGTGACAGTTCAGGACAAGATATTTCAGTGTTCAAAATTGCTAAATTAGTTACTTTTGCCTCGATCTTACTCTCTACATAAATAGTGGAGAAATGATCGGCGAACAATTGAGCAATTTGCTCACCACCATTTCCCAGCCTGTCCCCCAAAAACATACTGTCTGGTAGATTACAGTTAGAACTTTTGTTGTTCACAAATTTCCAAAAAGATTTTGGATCATCTTGTAGATTCTTATCGACCTGCTTTACATAGTTGTTGCAACATATTTTTGACAAGATTTTACACCTTGTTCGCAAAGTTGCAAATTTATTATAGAAGGTATACTTTCCATGCAGTTTATAGTTTTTATGAGCTAATTTTTTTTTGTTTAACCAGATATCTTAATTTGTTTGAAAACCATTTTGGGAAATTTGACGTTTTGAAGCGTTTTAAAGATACAAACAATGTCACAGCTGATTGTAGGATATCATAAAATTGACCAGTAGCTTTATTTACATCAGTGCAATCAAGGTATTGTGTCCCAATTAATCGATGCTAGATAATTATTTAAACTTACATAATCGGCATTTTTAAAGTCATAGTAAAATTCACCATAATTAATAGATCTTTTGTCTTCAGCTTTTGATATAATGTGAAAGACATAAGATTCACGGTGACTAGAACTAGGAAATAGTGGATCTAGAGCTTTAGTAGCATTTAAGTTTGGAATATTAGAGAAAATTAGATCTAAAAATATATTTCTAGAATTGGGTATGTTATTGATTTGATAAAAGTCCAAAAAGGCATAACCTTGCGCCAATATGATCGAGCTGCTGCTGTGTCTTTCCATTTCCTTGTTCCAAGTAGTGTGAGGTAGGCTGAAGTCGCCGAAAATAAAAAAGTTTTGAGTTGGATGTTTTTGCCTCCAGTCTTCTATGGATCGAATGTGTGACTGATATACTTGTTCCGGGGCCTGAGGTGGAATGTAGACACCGCTGATGATAAATTCCGCTTGGTCAGTGGAGCAGAGCATAAAGAGCTGTTCAACATCATTGGTGACGGTGGTTAATTGCCTTGCGTTAATTGAGGTTAGAATTCCTATAAGAATTCCAGCTCCTCTGCTTTTAGCACTAGTTAATGTATTACGATCACATCTAAAAATGTTATAGTTTGTTGCTTTAATTTCATTATTGGAAAAATCGTTAGATAACCAACTTTCCACCAAAATTAATATTTCATAGTTTGAGCAAGCCATAGCAGTTGATAAGTCAGTGAGTTTTGTATGTAAACCACCAACATTTTGGCAGTATACTTGTAATGGGGGATTATCTAGTTTTTTTGGTGGATGTTTTATTGATAATCTTAGGAACATCGTGCTCGAATTTAATGGTTAAGTTTTGCTCCCCTCTATCTAGTCTCTCCTTAAGTTCGGCCTTAATCTTTTTGTAATATTCCATTTGCTTCTTGGTTCTGTCTGGGCTAATTCCGTAGTTCAAATTCTTTAATTTGTATCCATTGCGTAGAATTACCTTAATCAGTTCAGGTCTTTTCAGAATTATTTTTATGGGGCGTTTGTTGAGATTCTTCTTAATTCCAACTCGCATAACTTTAGATACATCTTCCAATGAGACTTCAGAATCAATTAACTGCAGCACTTCCTTAACCTTATCTTTATCCATACCAATCCTTTCGGAAGCATTGACTGCATCAGACTCTTCCACATTAAAAATAAGGATATTATTTGCCCTCATGTTCCGTTCTCTTATCTCCTCTATAATAAGTTCGGGGTCCGCAGCTTCTTTTTGGTTTTTAAGTTTATCGATTTCACCCTGTAAGGCTGATACTTGGTTCTTGAATTGCTCAATTTGTCGAAAAAGTATTGGGGTACTTTTAAAGGCATCCCTGCATTCGTTACAAAAGAACAAAATTGTACGCTGTTGAAGGGCCACAGCTCTACTTTCAGTGGATGTTAATCCTGAACAGTTTTTTTCCTTAATGGTATGAAAGTGGAAAAGTAAAAAAGTTCACACAAAACCAAGTTCAGAACGAACCACGGAAGAAGATGGACTTACATATATAGCAGGTTATATTGCCAAAAAGTTTAAAGATAAGTACCCAGAGTTAGGGGAATATACTTCCAAAAACAGAAATATTAACAGGTGTGCAATACCATCTTGGCTGCAGAATCTCTCTTTTGGTGGATTAATTGAACCATCGGAGATATGGATGGCACAGATTAGAAAAATTGAAAAGCGATTTTTAAAATTCCATGAAAAATCAGATGTAAGGAGACAAGAAAATTTTGAAACGAACACAAGCATATATAACAAAATCTGTACCTGATATTCCCTTAGATCTAGTTCAAGCAGCAACAAAAGTAAGATTCTTTTTAAGAATCAAATATCTAAACATAAAGAAGGCAGAAAAATCAGATAAAATAAAGAAACATTATTTAGAAAGTGACGCTAGAAAATTACATAAGAAATATAAAAGAATAATACAATAACTTTTTATTATAAGGTGCAAGTGTTTTCAACTTATTAGTTTATCTACAGGTTTTTAGAAATAAGTTTAATTTCATAATTAGCATTACGCGGAGACTGTTTCTTCGGAAATTACAAAAAGTCATATTGTTATGTTAGTTGCAAGTTTATGTAATTATTTGAAAAAAATTCTTTATTAAAATATATTATTTGATGTACTTATACATGTTTATCATATATTGTTTGTCAAATACGTATTATAATTAATAAATTTGGATTCAGGCTACAAACAAACAAACCTACCGATACCCATTTAAAATCCATTCTACATGTTTAACAAACTTTCCCGCCGTTGTAAGAAATCGAGCGTGTCATAAGGCGAGACTAAGCTCTGATTGGTTGTTGAAGTATGAGGCAACCTACATAGTTTAGGGACCTTGTCAATGTACAACCTACAAAACTTTCCTTATTAATACTACATACAGAAAGGTTTTCTGTGGAAGAAAAAGCAAAACACTTAATTATTAATAATGTGTGGTACCTGCTCTAGCCCTTTTGACTTCTTGACAACATCTCGGTGTGCTGGGAATCATGTCCCAAATGCACTTCTGTTAACTATTTTGCGATTCTCCCAAAATGGCAGTTCGGAGTCCCTCACAGTTGTTTCAAGCTTCTCATCGTGGCCATAACAATCTTTTTAGGTAATCCCACGCACTTTCTATCCAATTCAGATCCAGATAATTCGCAAACCACTTGATGAATAATACTGTTCTCTTCCAAAACTATACTGACATCTTGTTCTGCGAAAACATGTGTTATCATTAACCTGCAAGTTATTGTAATGCTTCCTCATTCACACTGATCATGGTAGTTTCACAAATATATTTTTGATGGTAGACCACGTCACAAATCCATTGGTCAAATCAAATTAAAACTGGCACATTTTTAACAATGTTGAAATTAATAAATCATGAGCACTTTTTTGGACATCTAGTTTATTTTAAAATACCATTTGATAGAAGGCCAATGTTTCGGCAGCTTTATTTGTTGCCTTCCTGCCAAAACGTTGGCCTTGTATCAAATGGTATTTTAACCCTTGTGGACACGCGCGGCCATTTATCACATGAAGACGTGCGCAGGGTATATTTTACCCACTATCTGTTAGATCAGTTTAACTATCTTATGTTACAAACTCTAATTATTATTATGTATAATTTCTTGCACAAATTGGTTTTAGAAGGCATTAGTGCACAAATAAGAATATTTATTTAGTTTATTCCATTACTAACAAAATATTAAAAAAACACATTTTTAGAGAGTAACACAAAAACAAAAAGAAGATCTATAATGTTTGTTACTCGTCTTCTAAATTTTCGTCTTGTTCCTCGATGTTCAAATTGTTGTCATTTAAGCAATTTTGACATACCAGTCACTACAAAAATCACGGCACAAGTCACAAGTACTAACTAGCGGCTTATAAAACGTTAGGACGCTCCTGATGAGTAAAATTTAGATCTAGATATGCCTTTAGAACAGTCCATTTGAAAGGTACTGAAAGGTGGCAGCATGTAACTTGAAAAACAAGTCAGTTAGAACAATTAACTCTAGGTGTGGGTATTTTTTACCCACTGCGCGCGTCCACAAAGGTTAAAATAAAGTAGAAGTCCAAAAAAGGGCTCATGATTTATTCATTTTAACATTAATAAAGTTTTGGATGTAAAGAAGATTTGATTATATCTTTAACAACTGCTACTAGATTAGCCGAAGATAGAAATCAGTGCAGATATGTTGGCAATACTCGTCTTTGACCGCTGTAGATCAGCGATTTTCTTATTTTTCTAACGATATTATTACATCCTTTTGGTTATCACTCCTCTGCATAGAGGATGTATGAAGAAGACCACGTCCACCAATATAGCGTTCTCATCTATATCTCCACACTTTCTGTTCCATTTGGGCTATGGATACGAACTATGGTTTCACCCCTGAAGAAACGGCAACCCCAAACTTCGACACTCTAATTTATGTTTATGTTGGTGCGCCCACTCTAGCCAATTCTTTCGTGGACTTCGGTTAGGAGATTAGCTTAAACCTACCTCGTGGAGCATTCTTATTGCCTGGGTCCATATCCGAGGACCCATTGCATTCAATAATTGGGTTCAGGGTGCTCTTGAAATAGAAAATCTGTTCCTTCGACACTAAACTCTCAGAAAATGGTACTTTCTGACTGCTGTGCTGCGACAAAGCACTGATTAGATTGTGACTCACACTGAAACTGACAGTAACACTTGTCAGTGATTCATCAGTCATAAGCTTTCCCATTGCTTGTCTCATCTCTTCAATACTTGCATGCCCCTCGTAAAGTAAGATTTACTTAAGTAAAATAGTAAAAGTTCACGAGATATTTGATAAAAAATAGACATTGCTGTAACTACGCTTAAGACATTATGATACTAATTAAATCGCAGATGATGTAGGCGTATGTTTGCATTCAAAAACAGCCCTGATTGTGTAGCAGACCATGATAATAATTAAAAGAGTTGCACACTTTTAACGTTTTGTAACTGTACACTCCAAATGTTAATCAAAGAAAATTGTTGAGTTACCATTGTTTTGTTTATCATTCCTGATTATGTTCCAGATGAAAGTGGGTGAAACATTGAGTTCTTGTGTCTTAACAACGACACGGTCCAATCCCAGTAGTCGTTCGTTACATAACGACAAGACTGTGAAAGCCTTCAAAATGATTTTAACGTATTTTGTATTATCAAAATTTCCGGGTTCCACCCATTGGGGGAAGCCAATAATATAACAGAGTAAATGTTTCAACTGTCAATCAGTTCCTTTGGCCTCAGATCAACAAAAGTTTAAGGGATTAGTATAACTGTCTAATGCATTGAAAATTAAGTTAATTGGTCTCTCACGAATTTTGTGTTCTAAGGTAAACTCCGTAGTTCTTTTAATCCGACAGAAAGAAATCGATTCGAAGTATTCGATGAATGAAACTAATGAGTTCCGTGAAACGAAATATAGCTATTAAATTCAGAAGTAAATCTATGTAAAAGCTGACCTTAAAGATGTTCTCGGATTAACAATGCCCCACATAACAATGTTATGTAGCAGAAGTGGTATTTAATTGTTTTCCTGATAAATCAAAAATTAAATATCTAGGCTGAGTTAGTTTTCTTATATTATTAACGGACATTAACTGTTGCACGCAATTTCGCCCATGCATATCAACCGAGATCCTTGTTGTGGGTGTCGTAACCGTAATAGTCCGTATGTTACAGATTTAGTGATGTACTGTATATTAATATATCGCCATTCGATACTGAAACTTCAGCATCGCCCACCCGAGACTCGACCTGACCTCCTACATGAACTGCTCTTGAATTTACTCGGAGGATATTCTATCAAAATTAGTAACAATTTTCTAAAGCCGCATGTAATTTGCCTATTTAAAGCCGAACGTGGGTAGTTGGAGTCTCTGCGTATCCGATATCTTGAAGTACTTTACTATACAGTTAGCTGTTAGAATTTATAAGATGCTAAACTATGCCGAAAACAATCTTCATCGCACAGTTACAATGCCAACTATTTTGTTTAAATATTCCCTTCAATCTAACTGTGTTAAATTACTAATCAGGCTGTAAACAGTTGTTTATATTTTTTGTTCCTTCACGGAAACTTATCGCTCTTTATCAATTAAGAATAATCGGTAATTACTATTAAAAAATTAAAACAAAATTAATTGTGCGATCATTTAAATAGTAAAACAGTACCATAAATTCGATCATACAAAGCACTGCGGTGAAACGTATTGCTAAATAAATTCTCTAAGCACCTGCTCGCCAGTTTAATGCATTAGCAATCCATTAACGGTTTAATGTATGCAAATACAAAAATCCAAACTTTCTGAAGAGTCCACAAGTTAACAACTTGAACAACGAGATCACGCGTATTTACGAGTGATTAACTAAACCGTTACATACATATCGTACATACTGGTCGAAAATAGACCGGATGCCACACAACACGTGCATATTATGATGCATTAATTTGCAAGAAAATAAGTAGTAAAAGAATGACATTCAATGTCTGAAACACCCGATTGAATTTGGAAGATCACACTGATCGTCCAACCATGGAAAGGTACGTGCGTGTTTTACTTGATCACAGAAGTATAACCAATCGTGACAAAGTAATGATTGACATCGCCAAATACAATCAGAACAAAAACTTTAATATTGAAAAAATGTTCTAAACTACTTCTAAAAATAACTATATATTTAGATGTACATATCTGCATGTCGACTCCCCCTCGCTCTCCCTTGATATCAAGAACATTAAAATGTTATATATTTTTAGCAGTGGCATTGCAACAGATTTTTTAGCCGTTTTCGTAACCTTCGGGTCAGATTTTCAATATTTTTAAAACATTCGTCTACCAACGTAGATTAAATATTGAATTTTGTTTCAAATCAAATTCCCATCTAAAATCTATAACTATAAATTTGAGGTAAATGCAAAATATTCATACTTTTTGGGAAAAAACTAATATAAAGAATGATCAAAAATCATTTTCATCTAGTATGGCTATAGAACATCTATGAATGCAATGTTTATACTTAAATGTCAAAAATGACATTTGATTTTTAAGTGACATAGTTGCGTTCATAAATTAGGAACTATCCATAGCCATACTAGATGAAAATAAATTTTGATCCTACTTATTGTATACGTATAGGGTGTTTCTTAAGTTGACCATGTGACTTCTGGAGGTACATAGTAACATACAAAGAAGTTGAAAACTCCTGTAGGTTTCTTGTCTCATATTTGTAGTTTCTAAAATATAGTGTGTTCCAAGTTTTTTCGTCATGTTTGAATTTTGCTTATAACAATAGACAGCTTTGATTGATTTGGTTAATATTCGGTATGACATTTCATGCGGGTGTAAGTTATCGGTCTGCTACTAGTGGATGAAATGCGGCTGTCAGATACCATCCGACAGTAACATTTTAATGACAAGGTTTTTCTATTTTTTTACAGCAAGATACATTCAGTGATATTTTTTGTGTCTTTGTAATTTTTGATATCTCTTACGATTCACACAAAAAAATCTGGGTGACTGCGTCATGCTGTTTGGAAACAGGTACAATCAAGGTTTTTCTGTATGTCAAAAAGCAAATGATTAAAAACCACCAATTTTTTCTTTTGTCGAACTTATGGATTAGAAATGATGTAGAAATGTTGCAGATAGTGGAGTTCTATTTTTTGCATAGTATCAACCTTTGTGTTCATGAAAATGGTGGTAAGATTGAGTATGAATTTATTAATGTAATTAATCTTTCTATCAACTTGTCTCTCTGTCATTTGTTTTCTGCATAATCACCATCAAACAGCCATTCTCATCCACTGCTGGATATATGCCTCCCTTTGGTCTTTCCATCTCCTTCTGATTTGTACCACTTGTTGCCAATTCCCTGCAACTCTCTTAATATCGTTTGGCCATCTTGTAGGTAGTCTTCCTTTACTTCTTTTTGAATCACGTGGTTTCGACTGCATTATTCAGAATTTCATCTTAAGTCTTAAAGACACAGATGACAACTGTAAGTATCTTGCTGGAGTTTTTAAAGTTATCAGCCTTGTCATGAAAAAGTTACTGTCTGATCTGTGTCCTGATACCAGTGTTTCATTCATTAGTAGACAACTGATAACCAATATCATCTCAAAGATCATTTCTACCCATATCGAATACCATACCGAATATCATCCAAATCTATCTGTCAGAATCTGGTGTACACACGGTTGGTATTCTCCAATGATATTTCTTGGGAATATTTGAGAATCCGTTAGAAATCTTAAGAATCCATTGAGAATCTAAGAATCCGTAAGAATATTAGATTATCTAGTATTTTTCAGGAATTTTAGGATTATTTGGAATTCTTTAGAGATGCTCGTCTTGTGTCATGCCACGTTACTAAATACGACATCAACCGAAGAGGAAGCATTCGATTACATCTCTGGATTCATCTTTCGATATTGAATTAGAAATGGATATTGACGAAAACTCGGACAAAGATAAACCAACCACGAACAGTGAACACAAAAGTACTAAAATCAACATAATCCTCCTTGAGAATTACTTTGCTGTTTACTATTAAGATAAATGATAGTTGGGCAAAATTATTGGGAAATGGGATTCTCGTTTCGATAGTTAAATACTCAAATGAAAATGTAGTTATCTGTAAGTGGCCACAAAATACAGGCTACGGATCTATAAAACTAATTAGTAATGAGACCTTAACTCCTGCCAAGTGGCCATTAATAAGTACTACAAACAGATAAAGAGTACTATAGAACAGAAAAATATTTTGAATGTATTAACATATTTGAAATAAAATTTTTATTTTGTTGTCAACTGAAGAGCAATATTACTACTTCTGACGCCGAGCATTTTGACTTATTTACAATCTTTGACACAGCCCCTCAATCAATCGCGACCAACAAAAAATTATATGAAAGGTCTACATAATATATTGTTTGAGGCTTTCACGGTTACTTAAATTATTCTTGTTAACATAGAATGACGGCAGAGACCGCGCAGTCTTTGTAGATGAACGCCCAGCATTTTCCGACTTAATGTGCCTTGCACCTTGTGAAGTCGAGCAAGGATCCACACGATGGCTATGCTTTTTGGTGGCTCGTGTTGTTTCGAGTACCTTAAGAAGGAGGATACATAGGCAGATTTGGCATTGTTGCTGTTTGTGCATCCATATTGACTAACGTTTCGCAAGACATTGAAGCTTGCAGAATGAAGGTGTTTTGTTTTCAGAAAACACTGAATCCTAGAATACTAGATTTTAAATCATATGTCTATTTCTGTCTAATGCATACAAAGCCCATAAACTGTATTCTAACTCATTTGACTGTCTAAGTTTGCATTTTCCGCCAACAATCTGTATAATGCTTCACGAGGTCTGCATCTAACAGCTGGAGTGTACAGATTACCCAACGGTTAGTAACATCGGACAGTCAATTCTATTGTTGACCAATTTGTGTATAAACAACACTGCCATTTCCCTCCTCTTGCTTAATTTGAAAACTTGCAGCTCACGTCTAATAATCTGATACTTCTCATATGCAAGGTAACGATTCTACATTTTATAATACAGGTACTTATGGTATTTGTTCTGAACAGTTTCAATATTTTGTTGATGTAAATTAGTACTAGACTTCCATATCTTATTAGCAAATTCTAGTTTTAGCCTAACTATAGAATTATAAAGTAACTTAATCGATTTCATTTTTAAATTCCATAGTATTACGCATCAAAAAATCTAGATTTCGCAATGAACTTTTTACAATGCTGTCCACATGGTCATCCCATTTAAGGCGTGAATAAAAAACTACTCCTAAGTCTTTGCAATTGTGAACACGTTTCAAATCTTTATGGTTGATTATGTAATTAGTGTATATATAATTACTAAAACTTGTGAAGAGTTAGTAAAAGCGGGCAAATCATTTATGAACACAAGAAACAATAATGGTCCTAAGTTACTACCTTGCGATACTCCCGACGGTGTTAAATATTTTTCAGATACTGTTCCAGTTAACTGAACGCATTGGTATCTATTTTGTAAATAAGAAGTGAAAATTTTTCCATGTTTATGTGGCAGCCGGATGCTTGTTGAAAGCCTTGGCGAAATCTGTATAAATAACATCAGACTGTCCCCCTTTATCTAGAATTTCGCTAACAAATTCAACAAAATGTCATAAGATTTTTATCCACCGAGCGACCTTTCACAAAACCACGTTATTTCACTGATATCCAGTTTTTTAAATAATAAGACAGTTTTTGATATACAATCTGCTCAAAAGTTTTAGGCGGAACTCATAATATAGACACAGGTTTATAATTTTCAATATCTGATTTGCATTCAGATTTATGTATTGATGCTACTCTTAAAATTTTCCACTTATCAGAAAAGGTGCGTCTTTTCAAAGTCAAATTAAAGACTATAGACAAAGAATTTTTAAACCCATTCATGACATGTAAGTTGGTATTAAACCAGGACCAGCGGATTTGTTTTCCTTTTTAAGTGCTTTACCGACGTCTTCCATGTCAACTGCATGCATCTCAAATATATTCGTAACACTGCAACTGGATTCAGACACCATTTTCAGTGTATCATAACTTGAGTTATGATTATAAATGGAAGAAAAATATTTGGCAAAGAATCCAACAGAATCTGCTGTACCTGATGAATCCTCTTTCTGATAGTAGTAATTTTGCTGAACAGTTACATCTTCCTTTTTATTGTTAACATAATTCCCAAAATTGTTAATGTTATCACTAATTTGTAATTCCAAGGACTCAACATAGTTTTTATACGCTATAGCCTCAATCATTTAAATTCTTGCAAATGGTTATCAGATTTATTCCTGTTTTTATGAAAGTACTTTTTTTCTTGTACATCGTTTATAATTTTTCGAGTAAACTACAAAGGGTAACAATTAGATCTTGTAGAGGTACGTTTTGGTGCACAATGATTAACAATATCATAAAGCAATTCATAAAATTTGTTGGTTGCTTCATTTATATCAGTATATATTTTTTAACAATTCCAATCTACCTACTTCCCTCGAGGAATTGTACAGGTTGAGCGAAACTCGATGTCTCAGCTCTATTATAAGAAAAGGAAAAACGATGGAAAAATCTGAAAAGAGGTTCTTAAATGGGATTGAGTAAGGTCCATTTTAAGCCAAATTTGCATATTTTTCCATTTTGGAAACTGAAGTAATGACGTCATCGATTTTTTTTTTCCTGAAAACATACCTATATTTTGGAATATTTAAAGAGAAAATTTTTCTGAACACATTTTGTGAAGAAAAAAATTTACTATCTTCTTTCTTTAAAAAAGTATAAGCAAATTTGTAAAAAAAAAGTATTATCAAAGATTCGCAATCGTCATGATTTAAACAAGTAGCCTTTGGAAACAAATAGCAAAGTCGCATCTGTCCATAATTAAACTAATGGTTGACAAATATTGTTTTGTTGTCATTTGACTTTGAAAAATGTTCACGCACAACGAAAAAGTCGACATGTTATTAGATTATGGGAAATCTCAAAAGAATCCTAGAAGAGCAGTTCAGTTATACGCCCAGATATACCCTGAACGTGTTATTCCAAGCTTAAAAATATTTGCAAGATTGGAACGCAATTTACGTGGAAATAACGAGGCATTTTCTTCTCGAAAGGGAAGAAAAATTGTTAAAAGGGTCAATTCTGACAATACTTGTTAGCTTTTCACTTACTTTTAGGTCGGCGTTCTATATTTTTAACTCAAAAATTGATCGCTATAAGAGTGTCCTCGAGGCCTGTCTCCAGCTACAGTGAAGACGTCGCGAATTCTATAATTACTAAGATGTTAAAAGTGAGCGCCAACAAGTTTGACTCAAGCACACTGATATAGGTAAAGAAACTTATAACTTCACTATATATCTACAATACAATTATTGAACCTTCCCAAAGTTTCTGTTAAATATTTGGTTATGGTGTCTGGGCACGTTCTCCGGTCCCGATTCCTACGATCGAGCTGTTCCCAAATTCCTAGCGGTTAATGGGGTGTCAGCTATCAGAAACGGCGCCTACAAGAACAATGGGCTCTGTTTTGGGATCGACACGAGCAAGGATCTTTGGACGGGGCATGATGGAGACGGGGGCATTCGCGGCCAGAATTCGAACAGAGACGCTTCGAAGCTAAAATAACGTTTGAAAGTAATCTGTATTCATTTTTTGGCGATTATATGTCTTTTGTTAACTCAATCTGGTTTTAATTCCTCTATAATTTGACATCAGTGTAGCGTACATAAAGCTGCATACACAACTGCAGGAGTAAGTCGTAAAAATGGAGATAGGGAACTGAAAAATATGAGAGAGATAATGAAGGACATTAAAGAAATCAGACGGGATCAAGAACAGGGTCGAGAGGAAATGCAGATGATGAGAGAAGAAATTAAAGATTTAAAGAAGGAACAGCGTGCATACCATAAAGAAATAGACAAATTACAACAAGAAAATGCCCAATTAAAATATTAAATGGAGGAGCTACACAAAAAAGTTAACCAACTCGATGGAGCAGAACTTAACTATGAGCGCATAGAAAGGGAAAAACGGAAGAATAATCTTTTGATAACAGGATTAATCATGAAAGCAAAAGAAGAAGGAGAATTGAAGAAAGAAATGGAGACTTTCATAGAAGAGAAACTGAAGCTGAAAATTAAACTAGAAACGGCTTGCAAGATCAATAAGAAACACTGTGTAATTAAAATTGAAAACATGCAAGAAAAAATAGAAGTATTGAAAAATAAAAGCAAGTTAAGACATGATGAGACACAAAGAAATGTGTACATAAATAATGATCTGACAGTAAAGGAAAGAAATGTGCAGGGTACGATTAGAAAGATGGCGAATGACGAGAAAAAAGCAGGAAAAATTGTGAAAGTCGGCTACAAAAAACTTACAATCAACGGGCAAACACAGATATGGAGCGAAAAGGAAGAAAAACTTATAGCTACGGATAGTCACAAGAGCAGAATGGCAGGAAAAAAGTAGTAACCCAACGCCAGACAGAAACACAGCTGATGACGGACTTAGTGAGGAACAGGATTATGCGAAATGGATGCGAGCAAAAACAGAAAAAAGAAGTTTTCTATTTAGGTACTTGGAATGTAAGGGGCACGTTTCATGAAGGGACATTAAAAATTTTAGAAAAAGAAGCTCAAAGGTATCATATAGATATATTAGCAACCCAAGAAACCAAACAAAAAGAAAATTTTATAATAGAATTAGAGGAGTACATTTTTTCAATAGTGGTAATGAGAAAAGAATATTGGGAACAGGTTTTTTAGTTGCCAAAAAATTGAAACATGCAATAAAAAGTTTTAGTCCGATATCGGAAAGAATGTGCCAGCTGGAAATAGAAGTAAATCAGGAACTAATCCATCTGATAAACGCACACGCCGGCCACAGAAGAAAAAGAAGATGAAGTTTAAAGATGAGTTTTATGAAGAATTAGAACAAAGCTATGATAAAATACAAAAGAAGGAGTACTTAATAATCTTAGGAGATTGCAATGCTAAAATAAGGCGGGAGCAAATATATGCCCCAATAATAGGAGAGCATAGTAAACATAAAAATAGCAATGGAAATGGACAAAAGCTCATAGGATTTGCATCAGGGAGAAACATGAGAATTATTAGTACGTTTTTTAGACATAAGGAGATTTACAAGGGAACTTGGGTGGTACCAGGAACACAAAAAACCAATCAAATAGACCACGTATTGGTACACCAAAATTTTGCAAACTATATACAGAATGCAAGAAGTTACAGAGGAGCAGATATGGGTACAGATCACTACCTAGTAAGAATAGCAATTAATAAAGAAGTAAAAAGAACAGAAAGGAATAGAAAAGGAAAGACTGCAGGTTGGAAGGTAGAAGAATTACTCGTAACAGAAAAGAAATTCGCATATCAGCAAAAAATACGGGAAGAATATGTCAATAAGAAAGAAGAAAGAACAGTAGAAGAAGCATGGAGAAACATAGAAGAAATAATAAAGAAAGCAGCAAAAGTGACCATAGGAACAAAAACATGTAAGAAAAGAAATAGGTGGTTTAATGACCAATGTAAGCAAGCATTTCAAAAAAAAAGGAAAGCAAGAGAAAAAATGTTGCAAACAGGATTAAAAGAGGACGAAATAAAATACCACGAGCAAAGGAGGGAAACTCAAAAACTCTTACAAAAATCGAAAAAAGAGTATCATGAAAGAAAATTGAAGCAGATAGAAGACCAATATAAACAAAAGGAAATTCGAAATTTTTACCAAGAAGTAAAGAAGACATACAGAGGAACGCAGCAAACACCATTTCTATTTTGTAACGACAAGGAAGGAAAGCTGATTGGAGAAGAAAGAAGAATGGTAGAGAGGTGGAAGGAGTACTTCCAAGAATCTTTAGAGGTAGAACAAATGGACATCATTTCGGAAAAAGGAGGAAACAGCAACATAAATGAAAAGGATATCGACAGTCCTTCAAAGGAGGAAATTATACGGATTCTCAAGCAGATCAAAAACAGGAAAAGTGCGGGAGAAAATGGTATAAATGGAGAGCTGATAAAGTATGCAGGCAACGATCTGGAAAATAAGGTGACCCAATTAATACAAAATATATTATTCCACAGTACTGAGTGTAGCTGTCTCGTTATAACCTTTCCTTTTCTAATTTTATCCTCAATATCTGTTTCATCTGATCCTGTGTCTGTTAATGTTACTCCGAAATATTTGTATTTCTGTGTTACTTGGATAGTTCCTTTTGTTGTCAGTATTTCGTTTCCTGTTTTACCTATTGCCATATATTGTGTTTTCTTGCTGTTTATTTCCGGGCCACAATATTCAAGCTCTTCCACCTGTTTTCTCGTCATATAATTTATATCATCTTCATCTTCGGCAAGGAGAACCTCGTCGTCGGCGAATAAGAGACTATGTATGTAATCGTGTCCTAGCCGTATTCCCATACATTTACATTTCTCGTTCCACTTTTTCAACGCTTGGTCTAAATAGATTTTAAAATGAGTGGGTGATAGACAACACCCTTGTCTAAGACCTTTGTTAACTATAAACTCTGATGAGAGCATTTGTCCACTTTTTATTACACTTCTATTATTTTCATACATTTCTTTTACGGCGTTGATGTATATTTCGGAAACCCCACTGTTTTTCATTGCTATCCATAGTTTATTTATTGGTACGCTATCATATGCCTTTTGAAGGTCCACAAACATTAAATGTAATTCCTTGTCGTACATTATTGTTTTTTCCATTATTTGCTTTATGCAGAATACATTATCAATACAAGATCGGTTCTTTTTAAAACCGCTTTGTTCTTCTGATGTTTCAATTTCCTCTTCTATTCTTTGTTTTATAATTTTCCCATACAGTCTACCTACGGAAGATGTGACGCTAATGCCTCTATAGTTGCTACAGTCTCTTTTGTTTCCTTTTTTATATATGGAGCTTAAATAAGCTAGCTTCCATTCTGCTGGTATATTTCCATGTCTTAGGCTTTCATTAAATATCGACTTTATTTATTCGAGTACGGCTATAGGAGCGTGTTATAAAATTCCGCAGGTATACCTCCAGAGCCAGCTGCTTTGTTATTTTTTATTGTTTTTACAGCGCGTTTAATTTCTTCTACTCTTATTTCATCTATTTGTGTTTGTGTTTCTTCTTTAGTATACGATACATGTTCATATTGTGGTCACTTCTCAGTTAGTAATTGTTCATAATACCTTTTCCAGTTTTCGTTTCCTATGGGATCTACTGCGATTCTTTCTTGGGTATTCAATCTTAGGCTTTTTAATGCTTTCCAGGTTTCTCTTGACTTAGTATGCCCTCTAAGTTCATTGATGTCATTACATTTTTGTTGCCAAAACTGGTTTTTCTTGCTTTTTAAATACACGGGTACTTTTATAAAAAAGAACTAATTTATCTTTGGAAAATTTGTATGCACTTTTTAATTAACAATTCAGTTTATATTTGGTAAATACATGTTTATTTTTTTTATAAACAATTGAATCTAGTTTTAATAAATTTTAATGCAATTCTCTATTAACAATTCAGTTTATGTTTGGCAAATCCATGTGTAATTGTTTATAAACTATTTAATTTATTTTAGGTAAATTTGTGTGCACTTGTTTATTAATAATTCAGTTTACTTTTTGTAAATACATGGGTACTTTTTAGGGATGTCGTACCCGGTCTAAAATCAAACCCGGGTACCCGAAAACAGTACCCGGGTACCCGAGGGTACACGAAATATATAACAAAAATGTTAGCGTACATCGGAACATTCTTTACGCCGCGAGTTTTAAACTGAACTAAATTGAAATAGTTCCTACTCTCCCATCAAAATCACACAGAGGATGTTTATGTTACTTCATCCCATACTGACGCGATTTAATGGTACTATTGACGGGTTGAATTTTTCCGTGAAGATGATTTATTATATGAAACAAGAAACATTATGTGGTATGGGATGGGGTGATTCTGGTTGTTACTGCATATGATTATGTTTTTCTAGAGCTTATTCCTATTGTTTTTAAGTTTTTATCTTCTCCGAAAAAGGCTGACTTACTAGAAATTACATAATTTACTAGTCGGGTACACGGGTCCTGAAAATATACCCGGGTTGACTATTACCCGGGTACCCGCCGACATCCCTAGTAATTATTGCATGTTCCCTTTCGGTTGCGAAGTTTATTGGAACTACTTATACAAGTAGTGGTTGTTGCTTTTTTTAACCTCTCACGCGAAGCAGTCTGTCAATACTGAGTTTTTTATTGTAAAGAGCCAACACGAAGACGATTTCTTCACGATTAAATTCTTGCCATTTTTCAATGTCACTTTCACGAATGGTCCTTTTTCAAAAAAATTACTTTTTTCTACGATCGTGTCAAAATGACAACTTTTTGCACAGTTTCTAGTGACAAAAGTGACGTTTGTAGCACTCTTAATATTAGCGCCCGAATTACATCTTTTTCGCAGGTTGCCATTGGTGGCGTGTTTTAATACTAAATTAAAACACGCTTTGCCATAAGTTTGAATGTCAAAATAACCTAGAATATCTAACACAATGTGACGGAAAGTGTCATCTAACTAAGTTTTTATTCTTCCGTTATGATCGTAGCAAAAGTAGCGTATCATACACGTGTATAAGTGCCATTAAAGCACTAGCGACATTAAAGCACTCCGCTTTGCGCCGTGCTCTTAAACTCGTCGCACGTGCTGTAAGGGCGTACTTATACACTAGTATCATAATATAATATTATCATCAGTGACAATATCAGAATATTCTTTAAGTTTGTTAACGGTAATAATGACAGGTCGGGTGGTTCCTCCAACTCAACGTCTGTTTCGTTACACACATTTTCATTGTTGTCACTTTCTTCTTGGGAGTTACCGACATTACTAGAGTTTTTCTCTGTTTTTTTCAGATTCACTTTATGTGTAGCACATTTTGTAAGAGTTAAAAGCAATGTTTTTTGCGAGCCCAAAATTTTTAAATTCCAGATCCGTCCAGTTCGTTGGTTTGATTTTGCTTTTCCTCCGTATTACCTTTATTATTAAAGGTTCTACAACAATATGATAACATTATTGTATAAAACAACAATAACTATTATCAAGACTCGACGAAGTTTGTTAAAGAATTAATGAAATGAAAATGAAAATGTTTGTAATGAATCAATAATTCAAGCTGAATCGTGATTCATATTGTACAAAACACCATATCTATGTATGTCAACAAACTTCCCATTACTTTTAATAGCAATATTAACACAGAAAACAATTACTTATTATGCTTATTGGTTGTGTTTTTTAAAACTACGAACACAAGTACATATCATGTAATGATAAGGAGGGTTTATTATTTCCTTGCTCAATGAGTTCAAATGATCCCTTTAAACCCACCTTTACCAATCGATTTTCTGAGGTCGCCGCCCGATGTAGTTCGGATGGCGTTCGTGACAGGAACATCTGCGTGCATCTCATACTAACGCGCGAAACTTTAAATGGGACATGTGCCGCGGGCTACAGCTAGTTCTTTCAATAATTTTCAAACTGCGGTTAAGCCAAATTTTACTTGATTAATTATTTTAGTGTTAAAATTTCAAAATTAGTTTCATTTAATCAAATCTAAAGTCATTTGAAGTTCAGTTTTATCCATAATAAATACTACATGAACAAGTCAGCTCGACATTAATTGATTGTGCAGCCAGCAGTAATTGTTTAATTTATTTTTTCCAATATCGATTTTGTATGAGCATACAATTTTGTTTTTTTATACAGTTGAACAACGGAGACAATCTACGTCAACAATAGGGCTGCTAGAGAACGCAGACGTTTGATATTTTGAAGTACCGGTACTTTGTCTTCCGATACTCGATATTTTGTACCGGTATTTCAATGAACGATACGATACGATTTATTTTCAGTCAGTATCGTCAAGACCTATCCAAGGTTTTGCCGTCTGGATTCCAATAACTCATCTTCTGTCCATTAATTTTTTTACATTTCTAACATAAAAATTAAAATAATTCCAATGATATTGTTTGATATTTATATTTAGTGTTCCACGGAAGTAAGGGTGAGATGGTCGAACGTCGATAAGTTTCAATAAGTAATTTTCAGCTTCTACAAACTGGAGAATAAAAATCAAAACAAAATGATTTTGTTGAGCCGAAATCTTCCCGTTTAACATGTGTATGTACTACACTTCGGGTTTCGGTTGGTACAGCAAAATCGTAATTGATAAATTCTAAGGCAAATGACTAATTCTGGCAGACTGGAGCTCTCATGTATTCCAACAAATTTTATGATAATGATTCACTATCCAATAAAAACGTCATTATTCAGCTTAAATATTTCTAGCATGCTGCTTTATGCAATTGTAGTGTTTATATACGTTTATGAAACTTTGTTGGAAAATATGAATGCGTTTCAGTCATTATTTTCGTGTTAGTTTTTAAGTTTTTAAGCGTTTATAATAAATATTATACACCAAGTGAATTAAACATACATTTATTCACGAAAAGATTTTGGGCTCACGAGCACGCAGTGCGAGTGAGATCAAATCTTTGAGTTAATAAATGTTTAATTCACGTGGCGTATATATGTTTTTATTCAATTTTGCAGAAATTTTGAATAAAAAATTTAAAAATATTCAGATTTATAGCGCCTGCTGCCCTTAAATCACTTATCAAACAACAAATAAAACAGCACACTTACTGTGTGCCAAACGTCAAAGTGACATTTGTCACCTGCTTACAGCTATACACAAAATTGGAAATAAATGACATTAAAAATATTCAAATTAAGATAATTATATATTACACACTACAAAGAGAAAGAATAATTGAATGTAAATATTTGTACAAATCATAAAAATATGTTGTTCTTCATTGAAACGTTTTTAAATCTCTAGTGAATTAAACTTTTTTAATTCTCTAGTGAATTAAAACGCTTTTATTTCTCTTGTGAATCATAGAGTGTTTATGAAGGTTGTTATGAAGTTAATACTGTCACTTTAAACTGTCAAAATTGAATAAAAGTTATTATGCTATTTAATAGATGTATTTATAATAGGGATGTCGTACCCGGTCTAAAATCAAACCCGGGTACCCAAAAACAGTACCCGGGTACCCGAAATATATAACAAAAATGCAGAGCAGGATTAAGGATATGTGAGGCCCAGGGCTAAATTTGTTTAGAAGCCCCATTCCCATTTATGCAACGGGTACTAAGGGATCTAAATGATTAGAAACCGCACTAGATTATAACCTTCGAATCTTTTCGAGGCCCCCGAAATTCGGTGACCCGGGGCTGCAGCCCCCTTAGCCCCCCCCTTAATCCGGCTCTGCAAAAATGTTAGCGTACATCGGAACATCTGAGGTACTAGCTACCATTTCTTTACGCCGCTAGTTGTAAATTGAAATAGTACCTACTCCCTAATTCAAACTGCAAGTCGTCTGTTATTTGTAAATATTATCACACATCCAAGTGCTATCAAATTCAAGTACGTGACTTTTTATTCGAAATTCGTAGCAGCATCAAAATTACACAGAGGATGTTTATGTTACTCATCCCATACTGACGCGTACTGGTACCATGAAGCGAATTTATTATATGAAACAAGAAACATGTAATATGGGATGGGACGATTCTTGTTATTACTGCATTGTTATGTTTTTCTAAAGCTTATTCCTATTGTTTTTAAGTTTTTATCATCTTCTCCGAAAAGGGCCGACTTTCTATAAATTACATAATTTACTAGTCGGGTACCCGGGTCCTGAAAATATACCCGGGTCGACCCGGGTACCCGCCGACATCCCTAATTTATAATGCTGATTTTGTAATTATTTTTTGTTGATTTTTTATTGTTATTGCCACTATTACTGCTACAGTTCTATTTGCTGTACTAGGACTCGAAGGTTCGTATAAATATACCTAGAAAATATCTTGGATCGAATGTGTACCGGTATTTCATGTAGCAGTACTTTTGTATACGATACTGCTTCAAACTGATACTTTAAAATCGATACGATACGATTGCACCGGTACTTTTCGGTGTATCGAACATCCCTACAACACTACAGACCGGCAAAACGCTGGCGCACGGTCTCAACTACTAAAATGGGGCTGCGCATTATGAATTAACGCTACCCTAGCTTAGCGGAAAACTATAATATATCATTGAGATTTCCTCAGATGTTCTGAAGATTTCCTTAGATATCCTTGAGATTACCCAGAGATATCCAAAGATTTCCCGATATCTCCCGAGATTTCCCCAAAACTCCTGAGATGTCCTCAGATCTCCCCTAGATATCCCCAAGATCTTCCGGCAAGTGTACACAGGATATCCCGTTGTGAGTCACCCCTCGCCATAAACCTACTCGCTATTCTTCCAGAAGCTCATATACAGCAGCAATCCTATTTCATCAGAAATTTGAGTTTAAATCATAAATTTTGTAGTCACTGCTGCATTTGGATTATACGATAATTGCCCATTCTAATTCTGGTATCGTTGATTTATTATTGAAGGGTAACAAGACAAAATTTACTGTAATTTTTTCCTACATATTACGATTGTTCAATGAATACACTCGTTCCCCCAGACAATAAATGTTGTGACAAAGCAGATTTAATTTTTGTAAAACAAATAATAGTCGAGGGTGATAGGCAGAAATCACTTACTTATCGCTATCAGAACTGATAAGACAAATTTAAAGTTGAGTTTACTAATTTATCATTTGCATGCAGTACACGATTGTAATAATTTGTTTACTCACGAGAGATAGGCATATTGCTACAGCTGTCTGAATCGCAATATATTTTAAATTACCTGTCATAATCAACACTACCTCCCTCTGTTCACAAAATTATCCAAATGCAGTGTTATTCGAGTCGCCGTATTTAGAAAAATGAGGGCATTCGCTATTAAATTGTTTCATATGTATAAGAAAATTATATAACTTTTTAATATTTGTCCACACTTATATTGTATTCTAGAAACATTAGCTACAATTTGCTTCGAATCACATTCAACGAGTTGGACTATTATTTTACTAAACTTAACAGTTTTTCTTCTGCCGTAGGGGTGGTCAAAATCAACACGCTTTAATTTAATTTTCTACAGAAAGAGATATTTCGGCGACTCTGATTCGCCTTATCTCAGGCGAAATTCCTACATGGAATGAAGTGCCCGAACTTTACTTTTACACAAGCACAACCAAGAAAGTAATCCACACATAACCTTAAAAACTTGGCAATTTAACACCATGTCCACAACTGACTACAAATGTCACCTTTCGCCAAAAAAATCTTTCCTAATAAGCCAATTTCTGTGAAGGGTAGCGGGTGGGTCGCATTAGCTTTAGCTGCAAAACGTGCACATGAAACACTTCAAATAAGTAGCATGAATGGAAACTAAACTGCAAGTGCAGTCAGAATTTGAGGCCTACCTGTTAGAGATGTCTTGTTCAATGCTCCGTGGGCTACAAAGGTTGAGCCGAGTCCCGTGACTTAGTGTAACAGTTTTTAATTAAATAGAATTGTTTTATATTAAATATCACATTTTATTGGTATCACAGTATCTGAAATGTTTAACCTTTGTAAATGATTACTTCATTTACCACCTGCACGTTAGCTCCACGGGAAGAGTTCGGCTCTCCAGAGTTTATAGAAACACCTCGCAGGTCAGCAATAAATTAAGGAAGTTCATAAACACGCTAAATGTCATATTTCAATGCTTATATCGGAGTTGCCAGGTTGAACGCCATTACAAAGCTGGTACCGGGTCAACGTCATATCGGACATCAAATTAGAATTATTTCGCAATATGCGAACTCGGTCTCTGGCAGACGCATTTATAAAATATTTTTGGAACGCACAACGACATAAACTACCACTGAAACTCCACCACAGGTCTGTAAGTTCACTATTAAGCAAGCACTTTCAGTAAAACCGAGCCCTATGTAATTCCATTGACTTAGGGGTCATTTCTCGATTGCGCAGGCGTCACCGAAGTTTCCGATATGTCATTTGCATACAAAAATAACTTTAATATTTCAAAATACATTTCTACCGTGGAATATACCCCCGACCAATAAATAAACCTGCACAATTTTTGCTCGGCAGCCTCACTTACGTGCAATTCCGTTTATAATCACGTGTTACGGCCAAGTACACCACCTGCAATTCAAAACAGTGAAGGCGTGGTAAATCATATGGTGGTCACCATGGCAACATCTACGTTTATAGTTCAAATTTTGGCGCTATTCATTTCTAACAAGCTAGAAAAATTGTTTAATAGTTTTGCAAAATCTAACATTACTTATTCTATCAAGCGCTTCTACAGTATTTCTTCAATTTAATTTAAAAAAGTTGCGGGAATACAATATAGTGATAAAACTATTCTGTAACGTAGTAATGTAATTCAATTAAAATAAGCTCTCATATGGGTCCATTTTACGTATTAAATAATTTCTAGCGCTCATGTTAGTTCCAACTACTTTTCCTTTTTCAATTGTAAAGAAGCTCCACTAAATCTGAAATAATTTCATTTAATTTACTCCTGTAATGCTTTAGAGCTGCAATACTAGTCCGCTATGTTGGTTGCATAAATGCTAAGCTTTTGCTGATAAAATGCATGTAATTAGTATTTTTAAAATTAAACACAAAGATGAATCATCTCATTTTTAAATAAAGTAGTTTTGAATTAAATAATCTGTTGCATTATTCCTTAAATTTTCAAAATAATCCCTCAATTTAATAATACTTAAAGCAGCTGTTGTAGATTTTTTAAAATTAATATTTTTGGATATTTTAAAACAACAAAAATTATTATGATGCACTATGAATTATGACAATGATAATATATATATTATTTTAACAACATATAATGATGCAATATGAATTATAACAATGCTAATATATATTATTTTAGCATTCTGATATTAACTATATACGGGGTTCGGCAACCATGGATGGTTGGAAGATATTTGTAAAACTATGAGAGTTGCTAAAGTGCAGGCGGCTGCTGTAACAGAAAATAATTGAATGAAACAAAACGTTACGAAAAAATTATAATTTTTGTGAATTACCAGTGTAGAATAGTGGCTGCAGATATTAATTCCATACAGAGTGCTCACATTTACAAATTTAATAACTTCAGATTTCGTTTAAACAGGACGCCCCGTATATTTTAATATTTTTGAGAAGCCCTTTTAATGAGCTTTCTTCTGATATGTAACTTCATACCTCTAAATTCAATTGTTTTTTAGATATGCATGTTTTAGTGCAAAAAAACAATTGAAGCTCCTTAATTTCCTTTATTTCAAGGGATAACAAACAAACATCATTATAATGCAAATTTAGACACTTGCAACTCTTTGAGCACAACAACGAACCAGATTTAGATAATAAAAATTCAGCCACTCCTGAAATCAGAAATAACAAACACGAAAAATCTAAAAAAGCCGGAGATAATTAAATTTGAAAATCAATTGAATTTAGAGCTAGGAAATGAAATATCAGAATAAATCTCATTAAAAGTACTTTTTAAAGATATAGAGATATACAAGGTGCTCCATTTAAACAAATCGAAATAATTATATTTGCAAATTGTAAGCTCTCTGTATAGCTTTAATACCCAGAGAAGGGAAAGAAAAATATTTGAATAATTTAATGTAATTATGTATAAGATTTTGGTGTATTGGCTTTTGTTTTTTTAACCAATTTTATTTGATTCTGGAATTAATTTATTCCTGAATTTATAGTTTTTTTGTGTTTATTATTTCTTTTATCAACAATGCCTGGATTTATATTTTCTAAACATTGCTTTATGTTTTGTTTCGAAAGCTCAAGTGTTTAAATTATTATTTTAGGGGTGTTTGTTTGTTATCCCTTGAAGTAAAGCATCTTAAGAAAGTTAATTTGTTTTTTATACTAAAATGCGCTTATCTGAAAAACAGTTAAATTTAGGGGTATAAAGTAATATATTGTAGTACCAAGAAGGTTCAAAATGCAATGTGATTGTTTGTTTGCATAGCTAAGTAATATCATTGAAACTTGTTTGAAGTTGAAACGGAAGGGGTCACTCTGCCAATTTGTGCTTTCAATTGCAAACCATTTGTTTGTGCCTCAAGCGATAGCTGCTGTAGTTGCAGGGCGGCTTTAATTTATGATGGGTTTTCTTTTTTTTGTGTGACTTTGGGGGATCTTGCTACGCTCGTCTCGCAAAATCCCACGTGTTACAGAAGAAGACGCATTTCTTAACTGGTTTTATAAATAACTATTATTTCATGCTTCATCGCACTAGTCATAAGATCAAGAAAAGAGCTAGAAAAAACTTTTAGAAGATTTGAAGAAGAGGCAACAAAGTATGGATTACAAATAAATGAAGAAAAAACTAAATACATAGAAATACAAACGGGAGAGGCAGAAGAAAATAAAAATGTCACGCTCCTAGCAGGAGAGAAAGAGTATAATTTTGAAAAAGTAAATCAGTTTGAGTATTAGGAACATTACTAACAAACAAAAGTCAAGAAGAGAACGAGATAGATAGAAGGATCTTAAAAGGGAACAGAGCTGCAGGATCACTGACAAACATATTAAGAGCAAAACATTTATCAAACATAGTCAAACTCCGCGCATATGAAACAATAATAAGACTGATAGTACAGTGAAACATGGGTGATGACTAAGCAAGATGAGCTAAAGGTAGAAGAGAAGATTTTCGGAGGCATTGAAATTGCTGAGGTGGTATGGTAAAGACAGACAAATAGAGAAGTTATGGAAATGTACAGAAGATCGAAAATAATGCAAAGAATTCGAGCACAAAGAGTCAGATGGCTCATAACCTGAATACCAGAACAAAGAGTGGTGAAAAAAGTGCTGCACGGAGGAGAAGGTGGGAAAAGAAGAAAAGGTCACCCAAGAAAAAATTGCTTCCAAGAGGTAAAGAAAGACATAGAGGAAATAGGAATAACGTATTAGAAGGAAAGAGCAAAGGACAGAAGGAAATGGAGACAAGTGGTAACCCAGATAGAAGCCGGGGGCCTTCAAGACCTGCAGAGCTGAAATATATATGTTATATCATCCTTATTGATCAATTATCAACATCATTGAATGAAAGATTGTAATTATTGTGGAATTTTAATGTTCTTAATTTTTTTATCAATTTTTATTTTTATCAAATGAAGACCTCCTTAAAAATTGTCTAGATTTGAATATTCACCTTAAAGTTGAAAATGATTATTTTACAGGCATTAATGCAAATAAATTGTACACCTAAATAATTACTACCTGTTCCTTGATCTACGGCCACTATTAAAAAATCTTGAATTTTTAGTTTACAATGATCTAATTTCTAGAATATATTTTTCATTACCAGTCAGTACTGATTCTGGTGAAAGGTAATTATCTAAGCTTAAATTAATAGAAACATACTTGAGAACCGTGATATATTTCCTTCCACAATTTCTTCATTGTTGAGAGTATAAGATCATCCGAATCTACACAATTAAGAAAAGAGTTAATCATTAATAATTAGGTTTAATTGTATTTCACTAATTATTACAAGCGTTTAAGTTAGGAGAGAGCACGTGGCTGGCTGGTAAAGCGTTTGCGTTTACAGTCAGCAGGTAGTAGGTTCGAGTCCCACACCTAGACATCTGTAACATAAAATGCTCTCTGGCCATCATACATACCTTTTGGTGGTCGTGACTCCTGGAAAGGGCAGTCTTCCTACTAATTAAATGGGATAGGTTAGCTACCTTTCCGGGCCACGGCCAAAGAGGCTTATAAAACCACACTTTGTGCGGTAATAGGAAACTATTAGCCTACATGAAGAAGAAGTTTAAGTTAGGCTTACGTTGAAAAAAAGAGTAAATGTACTAAAATATCATCAAACGTGTCTATGGATAATTTTAAGATTTTATTAAACAAAAAGCATGAGAAATAATTATTCCTAAAAAATTATCTCCAATTGCATTTCAGAAAATGACCTGCAGGTGATACAGTCCTAATGTGAATGAGAAATTTATCTATCTTTAGATCATGCATGCAAAATATTTGTTGGTCGTTGGTTATTTGACCCAATTTCTTACGAATGCCTGACAATATTTAATTATTAATATGATTGTTTACTTGCTTATTTTCATTCATTTAACATACTACTTACTTTATTTCACATCAAACTGTGTAGTACACAGTTTAAATGGTTTCAAAACATCAACAAGTATACAGGCTGTCCCAAAACTGTCTCCCCACCGATTGGTCATAGATTCCTTAGGTTATAATAAATCGATTAAACCTAATACAAAGTCCCTCCAGTAAGAAGTTATAGGGCCTTGACGTTCAATTTTTTCTTTCTTCTTTTTATGTTAATTTTCACAAATGTAAAGATACCGATTTGAATTTTGGTATACATTCGCACTATTATGTACTGCACTAGTAAAAATGTTTGATACACTAGACTTCACTGTAAGAGGCACTTTACCTATATCTGAAAACTCTTCTTAGCTGTAACTTTGTTACTTATTACATTTATTTAAATTTTAAGTTATTATCCGTCAGCGACCTCATTAATTGATTTATTATTGTTGTTTAATAGATCACAATCATTACGTATTGTTTTTGTGATCATGGCTACTTGATAATTACACGTCTTAATGACAACCAAAAACCTTTGATGGGCATTTTAAGGTAAATAGTTGCTTTCACGCTTATCAACTAACAGTACCTACTTTATTTTTACGCTTTTTAATTTTCTTTCGGATAATAACTTAAAATTTAAATAAATGTTATAATTAACAAAGTTATAGCTAAAAAGATTTTTCAAAGATAGGTAAAGTGCCTCTTACAGTGAAGTCTAGTGTATCAAACATTTTTTACTAGTGCAGTACATAATAGTGCGCATGTATACCAAAATTCAAATCGGTATCTTTACATTTGTGAAAATTAATATAAAAAAAATCAACTTCCAGGTCTTATAACTTTTTACTGGAGAGACTTTTTACTAAGATATATTATGCGCAGGCCTAGCAACCCTGCCATCCACCTTGCTTTAGAAACGCCCTTGGGCGCCCTTCACTCCTTAGGAGCTACAGGAAGAAGAAGAAGAATATTACGTTTAATCATATATTTACTTACTTACTTACTTACTCCTTGATGCGACAACCCACGAAGGGTTTTGACCTCCTTAGGGATTTCAGAACGGGTTTATTTTTTACGGGGCGCGTTTGTCACACGCGTCTTAACCCTCCTGGGGTTTATTCAGGAGGGAATCTTCTTTGCGTTACTTGAATTTTAGATTGGTTGTTGCTGTTATCTTTTACTTATTGTTTCTCTTCCAACTTTTTTGCATCGTTTATGATTCTTTTCCATTCCTTACGGTCTTTTGCTTTTTCCTTCCATCTCGTCACACCAATTTCCGTAAGGTCCTTTCCTACTTCTTCTAGCCACCGTAGTCTGGGTCTTCCTCTCTTTCTATTACTTTCTGGTTTATTATTTAAGCACCTTTTAGGTCCCCTTGTGGGCTGCATACGCTGCACATGTCCTAGCCAGCTTATCCTTTTCGCTCTGATTTCTGTAGCTATATTAGGTCCTTCATACCGTGCCTTCAGTTCTTCATTTGTTAGCACCCTCCACATCCCGTTCTCATTCACTGGGCCGAATATTTTCCTTAAAATTTTTCTCTCCCAAGTATCCAGCATTTTCGCTTCACTTTTGGTTATGCTCCATGTTTTTGCTGCATACGTCACTATTGGTTTTATCACTGTTTTATACACTTTTATTTTACTATTCACCGACAACGATTTTGATTTTAACATGTTTCTTAGTCCGTAGTAGCATTTGTTACCTGCTACTATTCTTGCTTTGACCTCTTCTCCGATTTCGTTTTTCTTGTTAATTACGGACCCTAGATACTTAAACTGGTTTGTTCTTTCATAGTTATGTTGATTGAGGGTAATGCTGTTAACGGTTTCGTAATTTCTTAAGTCTCTGGCGGTTATCATATATTTTGTTTTAGTTGTATTTATCTTAAGCACTTGTTCATCCGCCGCTTGTTCTAGATATTCATATACTTCTTCCATGTCTTTTGTTTTTCTTGTTATAAGGTCTATGTCGTCAGCATATGCTAGTATTTGACATGGTCTGTTAAATATCGAGCCTCCGGGATTGATTGGTATCAGTTGTACTATTCTTTCCACCGCGAAGTTAAATAATGTACTTGATACTACGTCTCCTTGTCTTAGTCCATTATTGATTATAAAGCTTTCCGATAGTTGGTCCTGAACTCTAACTTTTGCTTTTGTTTCAGTAAGGCACATTTTTATCATTCTTATTAATTTTCTTGGAACCTTCATCTCGTCCAATCCGCAGAGTAGCTCTTTTCTAATTACGGTGTCGTAGGCCTGGCGAAAATCTATAAATAGGTGGTGCAGCTCAGTGTTGTATTCTCCTAATTTTTCGAGCATTTGTCTGATTGAGAAGATTTGGTCCGTTGTCGCTCTTCCTCTTCGAAACCCACATTGGTATTCTCCTACTGCTTTCTCCATCCATGGCTTCATCTTTTCATTTATTAATTTACTTAAAACCTTGTATCCTTGATTTAATAGCGCAATCCCTCTATAATTATCACAGTTGGTCTTATCGCCTTTCTTGTGGATTGGGCATATGATTGTCATACTCCATTCCTTCGGCATGTTTTCCTTCTCCCAAACATTTACGATTATGTCGTGTATTGCATCTACTATAATTGGTCCGCCATACTTTAGCATTTCCCCGTGATGCGGTTTCGCCTGGTGCTTTATGATTTTTTAGTGATTTTATCACCTGTTGTACTTCATCACGTGTCGGAGGATCTACTTTGCCATCCTCTCCTTGGTCTTCCCATTTCTCTTCTTCTAGTTGTGTTTCTCTATTATCTGGGTTCAGTAGATTTTCAAAATACTCTTTCCATTTTCTCATTATTTCTCCCTTGTTTCCAATCAGGTTCCCTTCTTTATCTTTGCACAAATGTGTTCTAGGTTGGAAGCCTTTCTTTTGTTCTTTTATATCTTTGTAGAACATTCTTGTATTCGCCCGGTTTCCCATTTCTTCCATCTTTTCTAGTTTATTCCGTTCATACTTTCTCTTTTTCTCTCTACATTTTGCATTTGCTATTCTTCTTTTGTCTTTAAACCTTTCTATATTTTCGTCAGACATATTTCTTAGCATTTCTATTCTTGCGTTGTTTCTTTCCTCTAATGTGCGTTCACATTCTTCATCAAACCAGTGTTTTCTCTTTTTCTTTCTGTTTTGACCTACTACTTTCTCTATAGTTTCCACAATTACTCTTTTCAGTTCTATCCAGTTACTTCGAGGGGGTAATCACTTGTGAAATATTTGGTACACAATTAGTGAAATATTATGAAATAATATGAAATATTGTGAAATATTATGGAATATTATGAAATAATGAAATATAATGAAATAATGTGGAATATTATGAAATATTGTGAAATATTATAAAATATTATGAAATATTATGAAATAATCTGAAATATTGAGAAATATCATGAAATATTATGAAATATTGTGAAATATTTTGGAATATTATGAAATATTATGAAATAATGTGGAATGTCAGTAAAAATTATTGGAATTCGAGATGAAAACCCCTTTACCTATGTCAGTTTATAATTATTCATTGCTTTGGAATTAGCGGGACTTACGAGGGGAATTAGGTACTTTGGGGTAAATTCATACGTTGAATTTAAGAAATTTAATAGGTATAAAATTTGTATTACTTCCGATTTAACCTGAAGTGGCGTTTAATTATGTTTTTAAGTGCAACACCCTGCATCTTTTTATATTTTTGGAATCCTAAGTAAATTCTGGATACAAGATCCCTTCTATTTAAATTTTGACATTTAGGAAGCAATTTAATCTTCTTATCTTGTTCAACTAAGGCGCCATGACTCAAGAAATTTGCTTTAATTTGCTGGCAATAAGAAAAGAAATTAAAACTGACATTAAATGTCAAAATTTTAGAAATCTGCGTAATAATATTTACCTATTATTTATAATTACTAATTAATAAAATTGTGTTCTGAATGACCTTAGCGCGCAATATCTTTAAAGGTCAGTTGTCAATATTTAACTAACATCACAGGAGGCATTGTTGCCGTAGATGGTACGCACCTGTGAGGCGTGCAATAGCCGGAGCGGGGCAGGACCGTTGCATTATCGTTATAAATGCGGAAGCTGGCAACGTGGTCGAATGTTTTCCCATTTAAAATACGTATTAGCCTATGCTGCCTGCACTGAGAGACAAGAGAGAAACAACTTGGCTTGGCTTCTAGTATATGAGGCGCCTTATTATATCAAAAATTTTCATAGATTTTCAAAAATATAAAAATATATAGGTGTTTCGTTTAAAAGAATAAAGTTGAAGTCATTTCCGGTAAAACCGGAAGTGGTACAAAATTCATAACACATTTTTTTTAATTCCCATCCCCATCTGATTTTATCCCCGGCAGATTAAAAAAAAACCAGGCCCTGAGGCTGCAGGCCACTACTTTGCTATTCACTGTAAAAACCCGTGCCGAGAAGGGTTTCATTAGGTAGTTTTATCTTGGGACAGATGAGAGACAGTAATAACAGTGTAAGTTTAATCGGTATACCTACTGATAAATCATTAGACGTGTAGAACGTTGTTTTTTGTTTTTTCTCTTGGTCAATAATTAATAAGTAAATTGAATTAACTTAAAAATATAAGTATATATGTAGAGATAAGAATAAACAGATACATATCCCCGTATTTGTAATATTTACCTATTAATCAAATACATATTTGGCTGTAAAAAAGGCACAAGAGACTATACATACTGCCCAGCTGCATCAAAAATTATTAAATGTTGAACGCAAAATAAAATATTCATTCTAATGCCCATTGCTAAATAACCATAGAGAACCACATCTGTTAGCTAAATTGCAACCCAAACATTCCAGAGAAAGCGAAAGTGTCCAATGCTTCTTAGGGCGCTTGTTAAAGTTGAACGGCAAATTAGTTGCCGACAGCCTCAGGGCCTGGGCTTTTCTAAATCTGCCGAGTACGCAAATTCCAAAGCAATCATCAATTAAAAACTGACGAAAATATTTAGGTGTTTCCATACTTTTTACTATTTTACAGGTGTCCCAGAACTCACGAAGGGACTCTTCAGGCAAATTCCTCATCATAAAGTACGACGTAAATCGAAAGGAAAAATGTTGAGGGTCAAATATCGAGAGATCCAAAAAAAAAAACTGTTAATCAGCGGGTTGTGGAAATTCAACGTATGAATAATATGTTGGTGACACTGTACGTCAATGTCAAATGCGAAGTTATCAGGTTAGGTTTTCCGTCAGTTATGACATAGAATGACGCAAAACCTAACCTGCTAACCTCGAATTTGACATAGACTTACAGTGCCACCAACATATTAGTCATAAGTTGAATTTCCACAGCCCACTGAGGAACAGTTTTTTTTGGATCTCTCGATATATTTTAACTTTAATTTAGAAAGAGCTCTAAGTTGATCAATAACACAAAGCTTCCTAATTAATTTCTTAGGCATATTTCGTTACTTTCCTTTGTTTTTAAGGAAACGTAACAATTGGTTAAATTAAGTCGCTCACCATTCAAAAAGTATAGCTCAAAAATGATTCCGGTGGTGAAACACTTTTAAATTAACTAGGTATCGGTAAATATTAAATGTCTGAACGACGCCGACAGATTTCTGAAAGAATGATTCGAATGGGTTATTTAGCATAACTGTTGACACAGTGGGTAAATCCTGAAAAAATAAACAAAGATTTTGAACATGAACCGTTAAAACAAATTATAAAAATAAAATGTAGTAGCTATAGTTACAAAGTATTAGTTTTACACCATCACACCCCATTTATATGATGGAAAGAAATATGTGAAATATTATGAAATATTATGACATATTGTAAAATATTTGAAATATTGTGAAATATGTGAAACATTTTGAAATAATGAAATATTATGGAATATTGTGAAATATATGAAATATTTTGAAATATGTGAAATATTTTGAAATATGTGAAATATTATGAAATATCAGGAAATATTATGAAATATCAGGAAATATTATGAAATAATATGAAATATTGTGAAATATTATGAAATATTATGAAATATTGTGAAATATTATGGAATATCATGAAATAATGAAATATCATGAAATAATGTGGAATATCATGAAATATTATGAAATAATATGAAATATTTGGAATATGGTACAGCATTTTTACAGTGATTACCCCCTCGAGCTACTTTCTATTTCCTCTGCATTTATACTCTCTTCTTTTTTTGTATTTCTTCGTTGTTCGAACTTCTCCTTTATTCTGCTACTGTATTGGTCTTGTAGTTGCTCACTCTTTATTAATCGGTCTATATCGTATTGTTTTCTTTCGTATTCCTTTTCCTTCTTTCCTGCTGGCTATCCTTTGTCTTAATTTAACTGGTACCAGGAAATGGTCTGTATTACAATCTGCTCCTCTGAAGCTCTTTACATCTAGTATGCTATTTTCGTGTCGTGCATCTATTAAGAGGTGGTCTATTTGATTTTTGGTTTTTTGGTCTGGTGATATCCATGTTTGTTTATGTATTTGCTTGTGTGGGAAACTTTGTACTAGATATTACCATGTTTTTTCCGCTGGCGAAATCGATTAATCTTCTCCATTATTATTACTGTAGGCATGTAAACTGTGTCTCCCAATGATTGGTACTTCCTTCCCAATTTTTGCATTTAGGTCCCCTATTAATATTTTTATATCGTAGTTTCCTATCTTAACGATTTCGTTTTCTAATTTTGCGTAGAAGTTTTCCTTAACTTCGTCTTGACCCTCCTCTGTCGGTGCATGTAAATTTACCAGCACTATATTGTTGAATGTTGTTTTCAGTTTCAACTATGGCTTCTCTGTATTTTTCATTTATCATAAATCCACTCCTAATTGCCCCTTTTCATTACCTCTGTAACAGAAAGTATACCCTTCAATATCCGTGATACCGCTGTCTTTCCATCTCGTTTCCTGGATAGCTAGTATTTCTATATTGTATCGTCTAATTTCTCTTATGAGATTTTGTAATTTTCCTGCCACTCTTAGGCTGCGGACGTTCCATGTTGCTAATCGTATGTCTTTCTTCCTTCTTTTATTTTTGCGTGTTGCCGGGTCATTGCCAGTATTGTCATCAAGTCCATCCTTCATTCCATTTATCGTAGCCGATTGATTGCCAGGGTTGTCATCCGATCCGTCCATTCTTTCTATTTCTATCGGTTTTTTGGTCTATCAGCCCTAGTGACCTTCTTTGTGCGCTGGTCATATTCACCTCCTTCTGGTGAGCGCTTACTAACTGTTCGCTTGTTTTCTTGTTGGCCTGCCTTTGCTCATCTTCTGGTTGTGGTTCTGTTTCTAGCTCTTCTATCCCGTAGATCGAGTCATTCAGTACTAGCTTGTTATACTTCATATACGCTTTATGCCCTTTCGCTCTAGCTTCAAGCATGTGGTTGATCAGGGTTTTTCTTTCATTTTGTATCTTTTTTGTAAAATCCTCGCTCACCCATATATTTGTACCTTTCAATTTGCTTGACTGCCTGAGGATTTCCATTTTTTTGCTACCGGTTGTGAGCTTTATCAGGATTGGTCTGCTCCTGTCTTTATTGTACTTCCGTATTATTCTTATTTCATTTATTTCTGTTTTTAGGTCTATCTCTATTTCCATTTTTTCAAATACTAGTTCTTTAGTAATTTTTCTCAGCTCATCTTCCCTTTCCTCCTCTTTCTCTTTTACTCCGTGTATCATTACATTTTTCCTGTGTAGTTGCTTTTCGAAGCTTTCCATCTGCTCTTCTTGTTCTTTTCGTAGTCCACTTTTAGTTTTAGTCCGCTTCTGTTGTTCTACTGTTTTTATTACCCTTTAATTTCTTTTCTCTGCTTGATTTACCAGTTTTTCTCTTTACCTAGGTCGCACTACTTTTAAATTCGCACAAATTTTAACACCTGTTTTCTTGATTTTAGCTGGAGCACTCGTTTCGCGTGCACTCACGAGCACAACCACCCACAAGTTCAATCATATATTTAATAGTTACTATATTGCTAGCGGCCATGAATGGGGAGGTCACAGCGTAACTGAGACAAAAAACCAACTCTTCGATGTATTTGGTGAGCTGTGCGCAAGCGCATCATCTGCGGGGGGGGGGGGAGTAAACCTCACGGTCAAGTTTAAAATTCGCTTCTAAAGGCGGAGTTCAATTTCTCAGGCATGCGCACGAGACGCGTAGTACTCAGAGTGATACTGTGTCGGCGCCGTAATGTTTTCGGCCGTTCCCAGGCCCTGCTAGCAATATAGTAACTATTAAACATATGGGTTTAATAGATTTATTATAACCTAAGGAATCTATGACTAATAGGTAGGGAGGCAGTTCTAGGACATCCTGTATACATGTACTAGTTGTACCATTTGATTTTGTTTTAATGAAAATCTCACTTTTATTAATGCTGCAAATGACACCAAGAGCCGGCCATGGTGGATAGCTCTTTCTAAAAGAATATGCGTTTTCTTGTTATTATAAATAACAAAATAGCTATTTTCCAGTGAAAAGTGTCAGAAATGTGTAGAAAGATTCGTATTTTTTTAATTGCCAGGTACAGGCACAGTTACTAGTATATTATGAATAAACAGACTTTTGGATATTAGAAAAGAGAAATCAGCTAACAAAAGCAAATTATCTAAAACAGGATAAAAATCTGTAAAAGGCTTTACCCCAGAACTTCATCGCCCGAATTAGATCTATTTGCAAATAAAAAAATGTATCCCGCTGGAGTTTGAACCCGCCGCAACCTGCATAGCGATCGTAACCGCATCTCCGCAGCGATCGTAACTGCGAGTGCAACTGCGCCATCAAGCCTTATAGAAACAAGTGCGGCGCGCCTCTCTTGAACAGAACGGCTTTATTGTTGAAACGTTTGTGACATTATCCTGTATCGGCTGAGTCTTATTTTCGGCAAATGTAAAGCCTGAGCTATGTGAAAGTTATTACTTTGTAGCCTGTCTGGTTATTTTAAATTAATCTAGTTTAATTAAAATGTTTGCTACAATCGCCGGAGTGAAACCGGCTCCTGGGTAGCTCAGAAAAAGCCAAAGTATCACTTATTAGTCTCAAGCTTGTTACCCCAGAAAAGAAAATAGAATAACTTTTCTAAACATATAATAAGTTTTAACTACATACAAGTCAAATTAAATTGTATTCCAAATCAGAGAATAAATTATAATAACGTTTATAACTCTAATCGTTCTCTTCTGGTAGTGGGTCTCGCTCGCTGCGATTCGGGCCCTGTCAGCTATTTACGGACCAGATTATGTAGCGAGTAGGTCCCTTGACTTGTAGTCGGATCGACTATCTTGAAAACTGCAACGTCACATGATTAGTTGAACCGCCATTGACAGCGGCATGTAAATACGAATCTCGAATCTGAACTTTTAAACGTGAGAAAGTGCGGGCAAAATAAATATTAGATAACGTGCATACCTCGTATTTATCCGGCATTATCGTGGTCTGCAGATGTGTGAAATATGGTGACCTCGTGGGCAGCCGGGCCTAGGATAGCAGTTTTTCTCCTCCGAGATCTTGAAACCCCAGGTAAGCTGTATTGCAATTAAAGTTAGACTCGGGCCTCGTGGTCGGCGATTTGCCGGGAAAATGTGAATTTTGGGCCCCGGCTTGGCGTTGAAATGCGACGTGAAAAAGTTCCGAAAATAAGATTGGCGAAATTAATAATGCAGCCTCGCCTGGATGCCATACTTTCGTTGCGGCCACCTACAGGATAGACTTTCTTAGGGAAACTTCGGGCCACTCTCGTGTTACGTCCCCCAGATCGTAATTAATATCTTAGTACGGCGTTTGGGCTAGAACAAATTAGTTTCTCGGTCCTAAAGTGTTCGCGGAGCCTGGGGAAATACTCGAGGTAGTTTGATCGATAAGATCTGTTAGAGTTTCAGCGGGATCTCCTTGCCGGATAGCGCACAATTTGAAACTCTCCTAGCAAGGCGGAACGAAGAGGGGTAGTTTATAGGTTAAACGGGCTCCTTGCTGGATAGCTCCCAATTCGGAACCCTCCTAGCAAGAAGGAACAAAGGGGGTGGTTACAGGTTAAACAGGCTTCTTGCTGGATAGAGCGCAATTCGGAACCCTCTTAGCAAGAAGGAACAAAGGGGGTGGTTTACCAGGTTAGACAGGCTTCTTGCTGGATAGCGCACAATTCGGAACCCTCCTAGCAAGACTAGGTGAAGGAGGAGGAACAGGTAAAATTCTCAGGAAATTTTCTTTTAAACTGGCTTCGGATCTGCTTTATATAAGCCTGGGCCAGCGTACTCGGCGGAGGGGATTCTTGCTTCAAGTGCGCGGAGGAATCCCTGTCTGTCCGCGATTACGTCGCTTATCGTCTTTCACGCGGACTAAAGATGTAGGGCTTCCGATTTATAACGTAAATTACGCCAGGGAGAACGCGCAACGCGAAACGTTGCAACTTCTTTCTATTTCAAAATTAACCCCAAAAATAAACAAAATTTTATTTTTTTAGGTGCTCACTCTGTATATTTTTGTATGAAATTGTACCGGTTTCATGTGAGGTAGATATATATGTATGCAAAATATCGTCTTCCTCCGACAAATAGTTTTTGAGCTATACTGCCAACAGGCAGACAGACAGACAGACGGAATTAAGAAAACCCTCTTTTTCGTCATCTAGGGACCTTGAAACGTGAAGATCTGAAGAAATCTCGGAAGGTGATTTTTTCGTGATTACAATACTTCCTTCGTCTTTCAGACGAGGGGTGTAAAATATATTATTATTACTATTTTATATAAAGGGTGATTTTTAAGTGTTTCTATTTTGTCAGCGTGCTATGACAAAACAAACACACAAACACTAAAGTAGTTATGTATTCAGGCTAGTTTTTCTTTATAATGGAGAGTAGTGTAGCTAAGGGGGTTCTGCCTCACTTTTTTCACTTAAAGTTTTGCAAGGTCACGAAGAGGTGGTAAGGTCATTAACCTCAAAATCAGACAGATTTTGATAGGTAATCCTGGAAAGTTATTAGAAATTAGACCAGGTCTAATTGTGCATTTAGCGTAAAAGATATTCCTAAACGGAAAATACAACCAGTCACATTTAATATACCCATATGAGTTGTAGGAAAATGCTATTTTATAGTATTATACTTCTATCTAGTAAGACCCGAGATTAAATTCTGCTGCCTACTTGTCTATCTGTCTACCTGTCTACCTGTCTAACTGTCTACCTGTCTATCTGACTACCTGTTTACCCCTGTCTAGTTTAAACCTATCAGTCTACTTGCCTGTCTACGTGTCTACCCTATCTACCTGTCTACCTGTCTAGCTGTTTACCTGTCAACCTGCCCATCTAACTGTCTACCTGTCTAGCTGTCCAGCTGTCTACCTGTCTATCTGCCTACTTGTATACTTGTCTACCTGTTCTTCTACCTGTTTACCCTTTCTACCTGTCTATCTGTCTACCTGTATAGCTGTATATCTACTTGTCGGGAAGTGCAAGCAAGGGGCTTGACTTCGATAATATTCTAACTATATTTGTTAAAAGCTGCTCGATCTGAGCTGCTAACTATTATGCGATATCAACTTGCGCAACATAAATTGGGTTAAGAATGCCAATGAGCTTTAACGTGCGACAATAATGCTAATTTATTTGTGGATTGTATATCTGAAAGTGGAATTATGTTAAAAATACCATTGTAGGATACTAGACCTTGTGTTATCTAAGACACTGAGGTTTTTCAATACAAAAGCCCCCCTCTTACTGCTGTAGATCAAAAAACTATTTTCCGATATACGTTTACAGAATCGCTTATTGCAGCTGCTCAAAATTTTAGTAATTTTGCACTGAAAACTGTGTAAAATCTGTTATTTCAAAACATGTATCGATGTTTAATAAGCGACCTAATTAAGCCGATGAGGGAGAAAGCTAGAGTCCATCGAAAATATAAAAGATATAAATCTCCTGTTGACTATAATAGCTTCAGTTTACTTAGTAAAGCAGTGCTTTCGAACCTATATTAAAATAATTGAATCTAAAATTTGGGTTTTACATAAAAGAAATATATGCAATTAAATGGTACTGTTGCTAATAACTGTATAGAAATATCTAATCTATTCCTATTTTTTTTTAACTCAGTTTACATTCCGAACTGCAACTTGTAAATCGCTGAAGCATAACAAACAAATATTTCTTTAGGAACTTGCGTATTGCTAAAGTGTAGAGATGCTGCTCTTCTGTACATAAATCTAACAGTAAAAGCAAAATAAATAACTATTGCCCAACATTTTCGAAACTTTGTGTATTGAATGAAGTACAAGAAAAACACGTAATATTTACATTCGTGCTTACAAACAGTGTTGTGGATTTCCCGATGTCTCTAAAGCTCCAACACTTTTGTATTATGTTAAATACTGCCTACCAGTACACAGTCCTCCAGAGGATCGAACACATTACCTATCTTTTATTTCGTGCTTTCTAGCCAAAGAAGACGTAAATGTTTCTTTTAATCGTGCGTCAATAATATGGTTTCCGATTTTCTTGTTAACTCCTGGACCTTGGCAATAACTTTGCTATATATCTTCATTCGAGTTTATCCATATTAGACAGTCAACTGTTTTTATCGCTGTCTACAATCACATTACAATTTTCCTGTTACTCTCCTTGGAGGCAAAAGTTGTGATTAGTCATTAACTAATCGCACATATCCATGCAAATTCCGGCAAAGTCTTATGTTATATTAATAAGGTAGAAGTTATCAACTTGGAGCTGTTTTATTATTCTAGGTTTCCCACTTTAACATCCATCAGCTTTAGTTTGTACGGGATAGCAACTGGATTTTCATATTTTCTTGCGATTTTTTTCAACAAGTCTACAGTTCTTTCAATGAGAACAAGTCTGGACAGATTTGAACTCCAGACACTGGTAATAGAGGTCATTGACCCCTAATTAACCACATCCGTTGCACATTTTCAGACAAAGACTCCATACATTTATTTTTAGTAACCGTGCACATTTTCAAACAATCACATCCGGTGTACATTTTTCCAGACGCCCACATCCGCTTAAACAAGTCTCAACAAGTTTGACAACTTCCGGTCCAAATTCGCAGAAAATGACGTCACCACCTGCGCAAAAAAAACTTGCTTACCCCTGGGTTTGAACCCTGATCCCGAGTGTACCACTTTTACCACTAGACCACCCCCGAGCAGAATTTAAATTTCCCGCCAAAAAGTGACCCAGAATTCCCCTAGCTACACTACTGAGAGGTGGCCCAAAAGTGACAGTATAAGAACCGTTGAATTATTTTGTAAGAGTAACTCAATTACACACACTCAACGTGATTTAAAACAAACGTTTAATTGAAATATTAATCCTTCCTCTAAATCAAGACGAAGATATAGTCGTAAATGATAGCTCTGTTTCAATGGACAGAGGTTTGAGTTAGCCGATGGGGGAAACATGTAAAAGATAGCTTTTTCAAAATCTAGTTGTTATTTAAAACTTAAAGTTTTCTCATTTACAGGGGTTTTCATTCGTTCTTTAAATCAGTGCACTTTAAAAAAATCACCCTTTGTATAATCTCTGTTATTAAAATTTATATATAATTTACTTTCGTTGACAAAGGCTAACAAAAAAAACTGCACCGTGTCGAAGGAAATAAAAATATTTGTCTTCATACGTCAGTAAAATGTGACATACTGCTGGATTGATAATGCTAAAGTAACACTTTATTGCCATGGCATCTAAACACTTTATCTCCACTTGTCAGCGGTAGATAAAGTTGAGCGGAGATAAAGTAAATTATTAAGTCATTTGAAATTCATAATTTGGCGACCTTTGCTACTTCAAGCGGGGTACACTGATCAGTTTCACATATTAAAAGCTGCAATGAATAAATAAGATCTACTCAAGAAACTTGTACAAAATTGCAAAATATATTTTCAAATTCTCTACAAATTAAAGGGGGTTGACAGAAGAATAATTATAGATTTTTTTCGGATTTTGTTCACATCGTTGTTTATAGTGAAGTCATAGTAACGCCCTCCAAAGCAAACTACGTTTATCAGTGTACCCAATTTTCGACCTTAAAATAATTCCTGGTTTCATATTTCTTAAATAATTTGTTACTATCAACGTTTGAAGAAAAAATACTATATGTTATTCGGAGCAAAAGTATCTTTATGCGGCTTGACTGGTCTTATCTGTCGAGTTTGCAATAAACGATAAACCGTGCAGCCACGCTACATAAAGTATAACTTTTGTTCCCAATAACATAATACACTACTAAATAAAAAAAAATCTTAAATCCCACGATAGTATATTAATGACATAATTAAAGAAAACGATTCAAAAACTTAAATATAAAGATATACTCAATAATCACAATGCTCTTGTATGATTGACAATGTTGGGATTAATCGCTCTTTATTACCAGGGCACTGTAGCCATAAATAGTATCATCAGCAGCGGTCAAGTCGCAACTACCTGTACTACCTGAACATTGTCAAGTTTGTGTTTTATTGGTGCAGAGTTGAAGTTTATACGCGGAAGAAAATGCTCAAGGGATCGTGGTGTGTTATCAGAGAGGAACTGACTACGTATAGGGTAGCACTTCTTAAAGAAGTCAAACGAAATGGCCCATTGAATGTCTGGAGAGACGTAAGAAGTTTATCATAAAGTCCAGGTCAGACTTTCCAAATGATAACATTAATAACAGTTAGAAATATATTTATTTTTAATTTATTTCTTATTAAGCAGTGGCTAGGTATTTTTGTACAATTTGATACACAAACGGTTACTACTTTATTTGTTTTTTATCAATTTTTGTTTCGAGCAATACAGGGTGTCCCTAAAATAATGGGACACCAATTAGTCATAGATTCCTTACGTCATAATAAATCGATTAAACCTAATATACCTTAGTACAAAGTCCCTTCAGTAAGAAGTTATAGGGTCTTAAAGTTTAATTTTTAATTTTTTTGTTATTTTCCACAAATATAGAGATATCGATTTGAATTTTGGTATACATACTTACTATTATGTACTGCATTAATAGAAAATTTTTCATAAATTAGACTTGACTGTAAGAGGCACTTTACATATTTTTCAAAATTTTTTTAGCTCTAACTTCGTTATCTGTAACTTTTTTTGAAATTTTAGGTTATTAGCTGAAAGAGAATTAAAAAGCACAAACATAATGTACTCTTAGTTCTTAAGCCTAAAGGCAACCGTTTACCTTAAAATGCCTATCAAAGGTTTTTGGTTGTCATTAAGACGTGCAATTATCAAGTAGCCATGATCACCAAAACAATGGTCATGCAGTAAAAAACAATAATGAATCAATTAATGACATTAGTGACATAAGAATTTGTTCCTTCATGTTTAAGAAAATGCCTCTACATAACGAATTCTCCAATGCTGAAAAGTTCGTTATGTCGCAGCATTTTCGTAAGCACAAAAGACAATAAACTGATATGACCAAGGTCATTAATTGATTTCTTGTTGTTTACTAGATTACAATCATTACCCATTGTTTTTGTGATCATTGCTATTTGATAATTGCACATCTTAATGAAAACCAAAAACCTTTGATGGCCATTTTAAGGTAAACGGTTGCTTTTAAGCTTAAGAACTAAGAGTACTTACATTATTTTTGTGCTTTTTAATTCTCTTTCAGATAATAAGCTAAAATTTTAAAAAATGTTACAGATAACGAAGTTAGAGCAGAGTGCAGTACATAATAGTAAGTATGTATACCAAAATTCAAATCGATATCCCTACATCTGTGGAAATTAACAAAAAAATAAAAAATTCAATTTGAAGGCCCTATAATTTTTACTGAATGGGACTTTGTACTACGGTATATTGGGTTTAATCGATTTATTATGACGTAAGGAATCTATGACTAATCGGTTTCCCATTATTTTCGGGACACCTTGTATATTGGTAGTTACTCAGATAAATATGTGTTGTTATTCTAATACTATTTAATTTTTACAAGGTATTATTTAACACGAATTAGATTAATTATTTATATTGTACTTATGAATTTCAGATTATTTATTATTATTTTTAAATCCTTAATTACCCTAAATTTTAGTTAGAAACTTTGTTCTATTTTTCCTTCTTTTAAGTTATTAATAATTATCTGTTTTGCTTGTCTGTGTTTTTAGTAGCTTGATAACTTTTCGTTTACTTCTTTAATTTACAAGATATAAGTTTGTTTTATGCAATAATTTATTAATTGAATAATTTACACTTACTATTCATGAAATTTATTTATTCATCGTAAGTTTTGGTAAAAACATATCTTTGTTTATAATTAATTATATGTTATGCTAATGGGCATGCGCACAAGCTGCACTTCCGTAAATTTTACAAATTATTTTTTGCTCTTTTGTTGATTTACTCTTGTAATTTTATGCCTACAGGTGACTTTCGATTGGCTCATCTAAATATTCGCTCTTTGTCTACCATAATTGAAAATTTCAGTGATAGTAACATCTTTTGATTACGATGTAGTTGCTGTGTCTAAAACTTCGTCAAAACCTTATATAACGAATAACATATTAAAAATAGATGGTTATAACTTTGTCAGATTTATCTTAATTCTTGTTATGACTACAGTATAATTAAGAGCAGTGACCACATTGACCACATTGCCACAAAACTAGAAAACAACTTTGTGAAACAATCTTGTTCGGACGCAACGAAACAGCAAGAGCTTTCCCATCCTAATAATAAACAGGAAAACATTCCTGGGAGAGTGATCAAACCCAAAACACAACAGTTTAGTACGATGAAAACAGAGGTGCAAAACAAGATAAACTCTTATAAAGCCAAAGTAGGAGTAACTGCACTAAAGCCAATCAGAAATGGTGGTCCAATTCTAAAAAGCAACCATTAGACTGAAACAATTTTCGGAAAAAGAGCTAGGAGAGCAGTACATCATAGAATTAACGAAAATGAAAAACCCAAAAGTGGTAATCATTTGACTAGACCGAAATTACAATACAGAAGAGCTACTTGAGGAAATGGCAGCGCTAAATCACTTCGTTACCAAAGAAGACAAAATAAAAGTGGTTTATAGTCGGCAGCATAAGAATAAACCAAACAACTGGATCATTTACATAAAAGCAACAGGTTCATCTTTTAATAAAATATGCAACAGAGACGTCAAAGTTGGATGAAATCTTACAAGGTCAAGGAAGATTTGGGCATTCAAAGATGCTACAAGTGCCTCCAATACAATCATAAAACTAATGAGTATAAAAGCAATACAATTTGTAGTCATTGCGCAAGCAATAATCATAATATAGAACATTGTACCCTTACTAATGAAAAACCTAAATGTACCAACTGCATGCATGTAGTAAATAATCATAAAACTGAAAGAGCTATACATCACACCGCAAACTGTATAACATGTCCAACGTACAAAAAAGTAACAATTTCTCGTGAACAAACAGATTACAATACAACTGAATTATAATTGTTTTTGTGGGTTTGTTCATACGAGATTATAACCACAAAGGCTAAAAAACATTCATTATTGATAACTTTGAACAGTACGTACCAAAAACATATGAGCAATGATATAGCTAATAATGATGATTTTACAATATTTCACAATAACATATGAAGCATTTCAAAAAGACTTTGAAGAAATGACTTTTCTGGATAATTTTCAAAATTTGTTGGATGTAATAGTACTAACTGAAACGTGGGAAATTAATAACAAATGTTATTTTAATATCCTCGGTTATGAAAGTTATTACAACAACCACTTCAGTCAAAATGACGGAGTTATTATATATATTAAGAATGAATATAATCCTAAGGTAACTTTTATTAATTTTAGTCAAATAGTAATAACTAATATAGAATTAAGTATAGGTAAAAATAGTTTCATAATTAATACTATGTATAGACCACCTTCAACAGAACCTTTTCAATTTACTAAAGACCTTAGAAATTATTTGCTCCAAAACTCTTATGCAAATTATAACTTTTTAGTAGGTGATATAAACATAGACAGTTTCTCAGACAAAAATTATTGCTATGAATATCTAAATATTACAAGTGAAGCAGGGTATGTATCAATAATTAATGAAAGCACAAGAGAAGATGACAGATTATCAACCCGCATAGATCATATCTTTATGAAAAGTGTACATGAAGCATCCAAATGTTTTCCAGTAGTATTTCGCACTGATATTACAGATCGCGACTCTATTATGAACACTTTTCTACAATCAAACAAAATCAAAGTAACTGCAACAATAAATCCTAGAACTGTAAATAGAATAAACTATAATAAAGTGAAGGAAATGTTGCAGACAATTGACTTTGAATGGGAAATTAATAAGAGAAACCCAGAAGAATCAGCAAACTACCTAACTGAGCAATTTAAAGATGCAATGAATTCAGCAACATACACAATCACCGTTAAGTCCATAGAGATCAAGAGAAAACAATGGATAACATCTGGGTTGCTCAAATCCATACATACGAAACAAAAACTACTTCTACAGTGCAAAAAGTTTAAAAGAGAAATATCTGTCTTACAAAAACCAATTAAACTCATTAGTCAGATATGCAAAAAACTCAAATTTTTTCAAGACAAAATCAGTCAAGCAAAATCAAGTAAAAAATTGTGGAATGTTATCAATTCCATAACTCCTAATTTCCGAAGTAAAACAGTTGAGAAACGTGACTCCAATCGAAGATTTACAAATAAAAAAGAGATTACAGATACCTTCAACACACACTACGCCAGTGTTGGTAGAACATTAGCTAGAAAAATAAAGAAAAACCGAAGTATGAATAATAATAAAATAATTAATTGTAAATCCATATTCCTCACACCAACGGACACTTATGAAGTAACAAAGCTCATTAAGGACTTAAAATCAAGTAAGGCACCGGGTTTAAATGACATAACGGTAGAAATGTTAAAAAGTACAAAAGAAATTACCTATAGCTAGTCCAATTGCTCTTCTAATAAATAAATTTTAGAAACAAGTAAATCAGCAGTGATTAAGCCACTGTTTAAAGGTGGTGATAACGAAATAGCTGAGAATTATAGGCCCACTTTCCTAATTTCTAATGTGGCAAAAATTTTTGAAAAAATTATCAAAGAACGGATAGTGAGCTTCATCAATAAATATAACTTGCTATCATCTCAACAGTATGGGTTTCAGAAAGGTGTATCAACACAAGATGCCCAAGCAGAACTAATTGGAAATGTTGAAATGGCTCTTGATAAAAATACACCATGTCTTTGCATTTTCGTCGATCTAGGCAAAGCATTTGACACAGTCAATCACGTGCAATTATTAGAAACGCTAGACAATATAGGTATAAGAAGCATAGCAAAAAGCTTTTCCAATCATATATGGAAGATATATTTCAAATTGTAGCTAAATATTGATGGTGTCACAAGTAAAGCATCCACTGTAGAATATGGAGTCCCAAAAGGTACAGTGCTGGGACCCGTGCTTCTTACAATCTATGTAAATGATTTAGTACAACTAGAAACTGAAGTTAAAATTCTCTCTTATGCTGATGATACGGTTATAATCTACAAGGACCACAACTGGACCAACCTCAAGTGAAAAGCAGGGAAAGATATAAAGAAAATAAAACAATGGTTCAATAGAAAAAAATTAACAGTAAACTTAAAAAAGTAAATATATACCATTTACAAATTATAAAGTTACATTTCATATACAGTTCATATTCAATAAACTGACAGTATAAAATATCTGGGTATAAATATAGACTGTTACCTAAGATGGAATGTACATCCTGTATAGGTCTAAAAAACTAAAACAAATATTAATGCAAAAACATAAACTATTTTAAAATTAACAGAATAAATAAAAAAAAATGAGACAAAGGTCAATAGAATTTCTGGGTCCTAAATTGCTTAACGCATTACCAAGACAATTAGTAAAAATCACCAAACTTGCAGTATTTAAGTGTAAATTAAAAAACTGGTTACTTCAAGGAAATCGCAGTGTTATGTTAATAATTATAAACAATGTTACATTTTGTTCACACATCTTTATGTAAGTTCTGGATCTGATCTTGCAATATAATGTGCAATTGAATTATTACAAAGTAGTTGATAATAAATACCTGTTGTAGCGCCCTCCACTGACTATTGGCGCAATTATCTTTACTTAGACATTTGCGCAGGACGACCTTAAGGGATAAACTTTCACCCCAGTTAGGGTCAACGTTCCTACGGGTGCGGTCGTGTCTTCCCCCGCTCGTGAGTGCTAAACTGTTGCGCGTTACCCTGAGTGCGTTTTTCTTCCCTAGCGGCAACGGGATCGATCTCCAGACATTTTATATCGTAATTAAGTTAGTTATTTAGGCGTAAGTATGAACTAAGTGAGTTATAACAGTGAACTACGGCTTGGACCACCTGTAAACCTGCCTTACTACTCGACCCGGACCTTCCACACACACACACATGTAGATCAAACCACTCACGAGGTAGGCTACAATTGGCGCCCAACAGCGAGGCTCAAGTAAATAAGGTTAGTTTTATTAAGTTTTAACCGGGAACGACAAAGAAAGCCGCGTAACGTACGCATACGCCAGCGCCTCCAAGCCAAGCGGTAGCTTCGTAAAACAGGAATTCGTGCAGGAGCAGACGACTATTTCCGCTTCAAAATGGCCGCTCTTATCCAGATGTCAGCGGAGCAATTTCAAACTCTGCTGGGAAGCTTGCAAAATATGTGGCAGGAGCAGATGGAATCCGCACCAACCCGGATGTCGACACCCAGCGAAAGTCAACCGCAAGGAAACTTTACGCGGTACACTTCGAGGTGTAACGGAAAACCAGGTTCGGACGTCGCAGCATTTATTTCAGCCATTTCCGTTTACAAGAGCTGCTCGAATGTATCGGACGCTAATGTGTTGACCGGATTGGCCATCATGTTGGAGGATTTTGCCGCAACGTGGTGGGAGGGCGTTAAGGCGACGGTGCCGGATTGGGAATCGGCCCTGGACTTGCTCCGCCAAACCTTTGGCCCGCGAAAACCGGCTTTTAGAATTTTTAAATAATTTTTTGCTTCCGAACAGGGGGAGAGACTCGCTACCGACATATTTATATGTGAAAAGCGCGCTCTGTTCGCGCAGCTCCTAAAACCCCTGGACGAAGAAGTGCAGCTGGATATGGTGTATTTGCTGCTATATTATAAGATTCGCGAACGGGTACCACGCGGATCCATAACCACGTTCGCCCAGCTGCTGAAACATGCCCGGCTGGCGGATTAAACCCTGCACGAGGTCGAGCAGGAAAAGTTAATAAGGCCTACGGCAGGAAACGCGCCGAAGGATTTTCAACCTAAAGTGCGCTGTAGGTTTTTCCGGCGCACTGGCCACAAAGAAGCAGAGTGTTTCAAGGAGGCTCAAAGCAACAGCAAACAGACAGCGACATTGGATAACATGGCACAACCAGGGCCCTCCGCTGCTCCTTTAAGTTGCTGTCGGTGTGGTAAAGAAGGCTATATCACAAGCAACTGTCCGAATTGCAACGCAAGCAGGCAGACAACGGCGGGAACCAGCAGCCTGGAGTTGGATTTCCATGTCGTCTCAACGAAACCATCTCCGGCGGCAGGCGGCCGACCCCACGTCTTTGTTGAAGTGCTTTGGGCTGCGAGGGATCGCGTGTTTGGACACGGGTGCGCGGAAGAGCATAGCAGGACACGAACTGTATCAAAGGTTAGTGGCACGTGGTGTGAACTTTTCACGGGAAAGCTCTCGGATAACCCTTGCCGAAGGAAAACCCCAGCGACGCGACGTGCTAACTGCCTCGGTTGACGTGAAAATTCATACGCGGGTGTTTCCAACCTCGTTTATAGTGTTGGTGGGTGAGCCCCACACGAAAACTTTGTTGGGTTGCGATTTCATCAAGACTGCAGCCCTGGTGTTAAACCTGCGTCGCAAGCAGTGGGCTTTTGAAGATACCGAAGATGCAACATTCGTTTTTGCACCGGAGCCCTTCACACTTGGGGTGGCAGTCACCGCCATCGAGATGGAGTTGCGGGACGATAAAGGTATCGCATTGGTAGCAGCAGAACGGCAGCGGTTCAAGGCGCTCCTGGAGGATCATTAGGCTATCTTTGAACCAGGGGGAGGGCCTACCCCCTTTGCTGAACACCGCATCGATACTGGCGAACACGGTCCGGTAAGTGCACCTCCATATAGGTTATCTTCCCAGAGACGCGAAATGTTGCGGGAAGAATTAAACAAGATGCTCTCGAGTGATGTTATCGAAGAATGCGAATCCGAGTGGTGCTCCCCGGTAGTTTTAGTGCCGAAAAAGGACGGAACGCTACGTGTCTGCGTAGATTAGCTGCAATTAAACGCGATAACCGTGCCCGATTACTACCCCTTACCGCGAATCGACGATCTTTTGCATTCTGCAAAATATACGCTGTTTATGTCCACGCTGGACCTTAAAGTAGAGTATTGGCAAATCAGTGTTTGGCCCTGCGATCGCGATAAAACGACTTTTATAACCCCGTTTGGATTATATCGGTGTAAACGTATGAGTTTCGGTCTTCGGAACGGCCCGGCTACGTTTCAGCGTTTGATTAAACATTTCAAAGCCGGTCTTAGCGAGATAACTTTATTCGCTTATCTAGATGACGTCATTGTGCTGTCCCGGGACTTCAACCGTCATATGTCGGATCTAAACGCAGTGTTCGAAAGGTTAAGGCATTATAAACTTTTCATAAATCGAGAGAAGTGCCAATTTGCTTGTAAGGAAGGTAAGTACTTAGGACATGTATTAACTCCTAGCCGAATCTCTGTGGACAAGCGTAAAACTGACGCAATAATGAAAATGCCACCTCCGCGGAACGTGAAACACCTACAAACATTCTTGCAAACGTTTCGTGGTATAGGAGGTTTATTGATGGTTACGCGGAAATTGCTCGACCGTTAACCGACCTCCTGAAGAAGGACGCAACCTGGACCTGTGCTGAAAGGCAGGAATCTGCATTCCAACGGCTGAAAACGCTGTTGTCGTCGCCACCTATTCTACGCCAAGCGGACGAAAGCCACTCTTTTACATTGCGGACAGATGCGTCATCGCATGCACTAGGTGCTGTATTGCGCCAAAGAGAAGGCACCGACGAACGCCCGGTAGAATATGCGAGTAGGTTATTAACGGCAGCTGAAAGAAACTATACAACCACGGAACGCGAGGATCTCGCAATTGTGTGGGCCGTTGGGAAATTCCGTGGATACATTGAAAACACTAAAGTTATCATCGGCACCGATCATCAACCACTTCGTTGGCTGATGAATTTAAAATCGCCCAGCGGACGCTTAGCGAGGTGGGCATTATTACTGCAACCTTATAACCTGTGCATCAAGTACACTCCAGGCAAGGTTAATAAGGTCGCCGATACGCTGTCGCGCCCGCCCTGCAATACGGAAACTGAAGAAAGTTGCACCCTCTGTACTGCGGTCGTTGACCTCCCTGGTCGCAGTGCCAGTGACGTTCGCAGCGAGCAACTTAAGGACGAGGACCTTGCTAAAATTGTACTGGCTTTCGAGGACCTGGGAGCGCCTAATCCTTGGGTGGAAAAGGGGTACCTAGTGAACGATGGCATACTATATAGGTATTCCCCCGAGCAGGACAACGACAATGCTCAACAAGTGATCCCGACTCATGAAAGGGTGAATGTATTACGAGAATACCACGATGCCCCTACAGCCGGCCACTATGGTGTAGAAAAGACATTGGCCAGAATTACTTCGCGTTACTACTGGCCGGGGATGCGACGTTTTATTACCGAATATATCCGCGAATGTGGAAAATGTCAGCGGTAAAAAATCCAGAATCGCAAGCCAGCGGGACTACTACAAACGCCGTCGGTCTGCCAACGACGTAAAACCCTGTCGATAGATCTTTTCGGGCCTTTGCCTGTCAGTGAACAAGGACAGCGATGGGTATTTATTATCGAAGATTTGCTCACACGCTGGGTTAAACTTTTTCTCCTGAAACAAGCGACAGCTGAAGAATGCGCTAAAACGCTAATTAGCGAGGTGTTCTTGAGGTATGGGCTGTGCCGAAAAGTGATCAGCGACAACGGGCCTCAATTTGTGAGAGCTGTCATGCAGCATGCAATGTACTGTTTAGGAGTACATCAAACCTTGACGCCGTACTATCATCCTGAGTCAAATCCCGTCGAGCGAAGAAATCGCGACCTGAAGGCACAATTATCTATCCTCGTGGGGTCTAAGCATGCCTCTTGGCCCGAACAGCTACCCTCAATCCGCTTTGCTATGAATACCGCCAGATGTCAGACCACTGGACAGACGTCGTGCTACCTGAATTTTGGCCGTGAACTAAGGACGCCGGATGACGTCAACAGGGATATGAGGGCAATCATTGGAACAGAGAATTTTGTGCATCAAATCACTCCGTACCTAACACGAATGGTAGATACATTACGGGACGCACGAGATACGATAGAACGTGAACAGCAACGTCGCAAGGAATACGCTGACTCAAAACAAAGTGTTGGGCAGGAATACTAGGTTGGAGATCGCGTATGGGCAAGCACCCATTCTAGAAGTGATGCCGGCGCCGGGAGATCCTCCAAGCTGGATCCTCCTAGGGATGGCCCTTACGTAATTCTTCGAAAAGTTTCCTCCACAAGCTACGAAGTTTCCAGCACGGATCGGCCTCATAGTGCATTTGGTAAATACCATGTGTCATCCCTGACACCGTATATGGGACCAAACGAGAACAGTACGCCGGTAGTGCCCATACGGAAACGAGGACGGCCGCGCAAAGCGAATTAAGATTGACGTCGGCACTCCGGTCAATCTTAAACGGAGAGTGTGTAGCGCCCTCCACTGACTATTGGCGCAATTATCTTTACTTAGACATTTGCGCAGGACGACCTTAAGGGATAAACTTTCACCCCAGTTAGCGTCAACATTCCTACGGCTGCGGTCGTGTCTTCCCCCCGCTCGTGAGTGCTAAACTGTTGCCCGTTGGCCTGAGTGCGTTTTTCTTCCCTAGAGGCAACGGGATCGATCTCCAGACCGTTTATATCGTAATTAAGTTAGTTACTTAGGCGTAAATACGAACTAAGTGAGTTATAACAGTGAACTACGGCTTGGACCACCTGTGAACCTGCCTTACTACTCGACCCGGACCTTCCATACACACACATGTAGATCGAACCACACAAGAGGTAGGCTACACTGTAAATTATATATAATTATATACCTAATAATAATTTAAATATTATAAATATTATTTAGTTAGTCAATAGGCAGAATGTAATTAGATTTAGGTACAATACTTTCCCACACAAGCAAATGGCTTCAGAGAACAGCATTTTTCAAGTTTATTGAAACTCAATGTTTTACCGATCTCATAGACCATTATGCGACTATTATAACACATATATTTATTGTCATGTATGTATGTATACTAACTAGATGCTCAATAAATCATTATTATTATTATTATTATTATCATTAGTTGGAAAGTTGAACAATTATGGATAAATATAGAAATTTAAAAATGTTTTCTTACAGTTGCCGTTATATACCTATAATCCACATAAATTTTTTTACAATGAATTATTAACAGAACTTTATAAAACAGTTGGCGAAATTAATTTATCTTTTGATAGTTTGGTACTGTTGGGTGACTTTAAAATTGACTATTTAACCATTGGTAGAGCTAGTGAATTGGTTTCTTTTAGAGAAAATTTTGATTTAAAAAAATGATTATCCATCGTACTCATTATCTGAGCTTAATCGACTTAATACATATTAAAGATTCGATGGTTATCAAAGATAGTGGTGTAATTAGCACTGACAGGGCGCTGTCAGACCGTAACCTAATTTACTGCACCGTTACCTGAGACATCCTTACACTTGGCCAATTTTATAAGTCACTCTGCAATGTAAATTATGAACAATTCTCTGTTGACCTGCGTTCCATCCCCTGAGCCAATATATACGATTCCGAAGTTCAATTATTAACATTTAATATTTGACAGTGGCTTGATATTCATTCACCATTAGTACCTAAACGAATAAGTAAACCTGTTGCTCCATGGATTACCCCTAATTTAAGATTTCTTATGAAAAAACTTGACAAGGTTTGCTGCTTTTCAAAGCTTGCAAATCAGAACCAGTCTGGCAATATTACAAAGAACTGCTTAATATAACAAACAATTCCTGTAGGCAAGAAAAGAAAACATATTTTGATGCTCAATTTAAAAATAAGAATTCAGTTAAAATATGGAAAGATCTAAAGCAATTAAATTTAGGTAAAAATAAGAACTTGGTGGAACTTCCAGATCACTTATCGGTAGAAAGCGGATATTTAGGTTGCAAAAAACTTAAAAAATAGGTGCTTATTTTAGGTTAGAAAAATCCATATTTAGGTCGTAAAAATAGGTACCGATTTTAGGATAAAAAATTAATATTTTTTTTAAATAACTTAGAATCAAGTAGTCAGGTTCTTAAATTGAAGCAAACCCCAATGTATAATTAAAAAAAAGTTATTTATTTTATAATATAAAATAAAATAACAAATATAATAAACCTCTAACTGAATATAATTTAATATTTAAAACAAATTGAAAAGCAAAGTTCACAGAATTTTTAACATTTTACAAATATTGAATTATGCAAATTAAAAGACATTGGCATTGTAAATTATATATTGCTATAAGTTTTCAGTTGTAAAATTTGTTCTCTTGTCGGTACCTAACTAGGTATATTTGTTAACTGGGAAAAAGAACGTTCAACATCACATGATGTTATAGGTGCAAACTTATATGAGGTGTGGTTATAGTCAAACTCAACATCATGTTCAAATCTCTCACCAAAAAGTAAATTCTTAATTGTACTTAAAAGAGGGCAGCCTGGATTTTTATTTAATACAGAACTGAGTTTCTTTAAAGCAAGTTTTGTCACATTTCTAGGAGCTTTCTCTAGTTTGCCATGCACATCTTGTGTTCAAAATGCATTCTCTCTTTTTTGTTTTCTTTATTTCGGCATTGTAGAACTATACAGTATCACTTTTCAACTTACTTTCAATTTAATACTACAATTTTGTACTTAAATACTGCCGGCACAATTTCAAACATTTTAGGTTATGTTGATTTAAAGGAAAAAGTGAATCTGTCAACAATGCTGTTTCTGTCAACTAACAACACTTTCTCCAGTAACCTATGCCTACGCACTACCAGTGGCACTACACACTTTTACTCACACGTTGAAGACACATGATGGAAATATAAACAGCCAGGGCCGGACTGACCCACCGGGACACCGGAAAATTTCCCGGTGGCATGCCCCGAATTATAAATTACAAAACATCTATATATTTAAAACGTGAAGCGTTTCCTTTCGACATCTATTTTGAGACTTTCATTGGGCCGATTTCAAAAATTCGTTTTTTAAATAAAAGCTGTCACCGTGTAGATGTGCACAAAAGTCCTAAATTGCAAATAACTGCATAACTTTTAGAGAAAAACCATAATATTGTAGCGCGCCAGTGACGTAGCTTCAAGCTCCCTAGCAGTGGAACAACTAAACTCCCAAAGTCGGCCCCCGGTGTTCTCCTGATTGTTGCAATGGACCACTCGAATTTGTTTGTGGAAAATACGGCCTGCTAAATTATCATCATACCTCTATAATAATGCAGAAAATTCCCAAGGTCACAACATTTCGACGCGTGGTCTATGTGCAGTTACTACTTTGGGCGTGTTCTTGATATTACCGGTTGCACAGCAGCGTTGCGAGACCTGGTACAATTCTACGAATCTGGTACATTTTGAAACCGTTTGTACAAAAGTACATTTTTAAAATATTTCTGGTACATTTTCATTCTCATTTATTAGACGAAACTCTCAAAAATGAATTAGCAGATCAGCCAGGCAAAGCGGAATTGGTAGACAAAATTTTATAATCGTTAGGACGTAACACGTGAAAACGCGTATGCATTCAGTCTGGCAACCCTGCATATTCTGACCCGAGTGGTGCCGCTGCCGATTGGTTTGTTTCACGGTACGAAATCTCCCTCCTCCCAAGTGAAACTGTCATGGCTAGCAAAGCAGAGAAATCAGTGCGTACAGAATTTTGGCAAAAAGCCTTTGTGTTCTTTGAGAAAATGTACTGCATCCAGGATGGCTTGTAAACAATATGGTTTCAAAGCACTCCGTTGGTTCCAATTGTGAGGAAGATAATTGCAATATTTTAATGACATTGCACCATTTTGTAACCCAGGTACGAATTAAAATAAATACAGTGCTGCAGTTCTAATATTAATTTTTGTTTAGGGGCTTCCTGAAGCAGAAGAACCTAAAGTTAAGGCAGTATTCGTGCAGGCTCAGTTTGACCAACTGAAACCACGAGGAAATCCAAAACCACTTGGGCCCAGGGCAGACAAATGTTGCAAGAGACTGAATACGTAACATGAAATCGCCAAGGAGAGTAGAGTGGTAAGTGTTTATGTTCTTGTACTAATTTTATTATGCTACAAGGCATAAATGTTATGTTTAATATTCTGATACTGTTGTAAGACCTTACTTATTTTATTTAGAATACGCTGCCCAAGATGGGGCCATCAAAATGGAGAGCCGGGCTACAGACACTGCAGAATTCTTGCATTTTATGGGCAATTTGTTCGACAGTGTGAACGGTAGTTTGCCTTTCAATAAACATGGGTAACAATTGAAAACTGCTGTGGGATGTGGATGTCAAAGCAGAGAAATCAGTGCGTACAGAATTTTGGCAAAAAGCCCTTGTGTTCTTTGACAAAATGTACGGCATCCAGGATGGCTTGTGAATAATCTGGTTTCAAAGCACTCCGTTGGTTCCAATTGTGAGGAAGATAATTGCAATATTTTAATGACATTCCACCATTTAGTAACCCAGGTACGAATTAAAATAAATACAGTGCTGCAGTTCTAATATTAATTTTTGTTTAGGGGCATCCTGAAGCAGAAGAACCGAAAGTTGAGGCAGTATTCGTGCCAGCTCAGTTTGACCAACTGAAACCACGAGGAAATCCAAAATTACTTGGGCCCAGGACAGACAAATGTTGCAAGAGACTGAATACGAAACATGAAATCGCCAAGGGGAGTTATTTATTTTATGTTACCATTTACCAAGTCCGATTATTTATAGTATTTTCTGATGACATTACTGGTATCCTACTTTCACCATATTTCCTGTTACACGCTCCTCCTTTGCTGTTACTCTAATTGCCGATTGCGTTATTTTATGAATACCATGACAACAGACATTTTCATATTGCCCATTTCCTCCGTAGAGAGAAAATGTGTTCGTTCTGTCACAATTTTTGTAATCTAGAAACTGATTTCTTTTTTCGGTTGTGGAAATTTTTTTATTTTTAACAGTCGTATATGTTGTGCTACGAGCGAAGCGACAAGTATTATCAATAGTAATATAACAAGGGCGAGACATACTTACCGATAATTTTGCACACGGCAAGGGTCGAGTGCTGGTTGCAATGAAAACTGTTCAGAGGGCAGTTGTCAACCAGCACGATCACTCTTGGCACGGGCAAAATTATATGTAGGTGTGTCCCCCGCGTTTATATTTTGAAGATTATTACACAAAACACATATACGAATTATGATTTAAAATTGATCTAATAATGCCAACAAACTCAAATTGCGTGTTTCTTGCATTTCTATTTCTAGTTATGACACCATCTACGGGGTTGATAATTAGCACTAGGGAGCTTATCAAGTAATCAGTTGGGGATTGGTTGATTTAAAAAAAATGATGATATCAGTCATGTAACAGTTGTGTGTAATAATCATTACACTTGAGGTAAGATACGAAGGCGAGCCAAGTAAACAAACGCACTTGGTCGGTGAATATCACGTGATAGAAAGGCGTTCTGCGGTTGGACCTTTCGAATAGAAAGTTGAACACCGTTTATACGCGTAGTTACACTAGAGGAGGAATGAGCGTTGTTTTGTTGTGCGGTAATTTCTTTTTTCGACGACTGACATCGAAAGTAGATTTTTCTCACTGTCATTTGACAACAGAAAGTTGACATTTGCCGCTGAGCGTGCGTTTTCATCTTTTTGCCGCTCGCCGAGCGTTTTGGGTTTCCGCGTGAACAAAATAGGTAGCCACGTCCGAATGTTTCCTTGACAACGCCCGTCATTTGTGGAAATAATCGCGTCACATGACATATAGACTGCGCGAGTAATGTTAACTTGATTGTCAATTAATTTTTGCGATAAAACGAAATCTGATATTTTCCTTTAATAATATGCCCAGTCGTCGAAAAAATAGTATGTATGTTTCGAGCTAAAAGTGCGCTTGCCGCTTTTGCATGATTGCTGGTTTCGACTTCGTCTCAACCAGCAATATTCATGCGCAAGCGGCAAGAATGCACTTTCAGCTCTTAACATACAATATACTATTACGGCAACATGCGACGGAAGTTTAAGTAAAATGCACACCGTGTGAAACTGGTTTAGCATGCACCGGGAACTGTCAGAATCTTTGTTTACGTCGCTTGTCTTCGTAAGTTGGCTCAGGTGTAGAAACTACCATAAATAGAATGAGCATTTCTTGTTAAAATTTATAGCATTCTTATGTACTTATTATTAATTACTAACTTTGTTTTATATACTGGACTACTCAACAAAGAATTTTTTTTATCACTTTTCAATTTGTTGGAAAATATTGATAAAAATTATTATTTAGAATGGAACGTGGAACGTATTTCTGCCATCGATCAATTATTTTTAACTTTATATAAGCTGCGCCAGAATCCCCCACATAAAGATTTAGCTCAGCGATTTAACTGTAGCACTGCAACAGTTACTAATATTTTTTTAACTTGGTTAAATTTGTTACACGGAGTTATATTTTCCAGTTTAATGTCATCTGTACCATCTGTTAAAGATAATCAAGCGTGTTTACCTAATTGTTTTGCTTTCTTTCCGATAACAAGAATGGTATTAGATCGCACCGAAATTTTTTCTGAAATTCCATGTTTGCTTGAAAAGCAAAAAGCGACATATAGCCATTACAAGCACCGTAACACTTTAAAAGGTCTTGTGGGAGTTGCACCAAATGGAGTTGTGACTTACTTGAGTTTATTGTATCCTGGTTCCACTTCTGATAAGAAAATTGTGCAAAATTGTGGAGTACTTACTATTTTTGAACCAGGAGATTTGATAATTGCAGATAAGGGATTTCTCATTGGCGACATTTTACCGGCAGGTGTTTCTCTAAATATTCCACCATTTTTGTGCCAACCACACTCCTTCTCAGGTAATACAAACCAAAAATATTGCTTGTGCTAGAATTCATGTAGAAAGAGCAATTCGTCGTATTAAGGCATACAAAGTACTAAATCTAATACCCCAAAATTTAATGAACTCTGCAACCAAAATCTGGAAAGTGTGTGGCGCACTAACCAATTTCCACTAATAAAGAAAGTTGAAACATATTTTGAAAGCGAACAGTAATAATAGAAATAAGAGTGTTAATTAACAACTGCTTTTCCTTATTGTATAGTTGTAGATTACTATATGTTAGTTTAAATTTACTTAAATATTCGTTTTGTTAATTACAGAACTTAACAACTTAATAAATGAAAGTATTTACAAAAATATTGCTCTAACTGCTATCTAATAAAAAAATTCTTATTAATAGTACAGCAATATCACGGAAACAAACGGTAAACGTCATCAAATATTTTGTTATTAATTTAAAGTTACCGTTTGATTCCGTGATTTACCTATAGTTACAATAAATATGATTAACTATAGGTAAATCACGGAACCAAACGGTGCGCGTCATCAAATAGTAACTTGAAATTAATAACTAAATATTTGATGATGTGCGCAGTTTGTTTCCGTGATTTTACTATATGTATATTGCTTCCCGCGCTGGGATAAGCTCCATATACAGCTGAGCGTTGGGTTAGTCAACCGAGGTGGGAAGCACTGAGGTCAGCTAAAAGCGCGAAGTTGGAATAAGCCTTCCCAGGAGGTATGTATGCTATTTTACTCACAACATAGTTACACATTTATTTAATTTCGACATTCACTAGAGATGAAGGAATTTTGTATGATAAAAATTCTTCAAAATTTGTATATTTTCTGCCCATTCTTCTTTTTTTGTAACTGGAATTATTGCGACGACTTGAGGAATCCAGATAACTAGATACCATTTCTTTTTATGTAACAAGTGCAATGCACCCTGTATTTGGTGAAATATTCATGGTTTTCATTTACCACATACTGTTGCAGTACCTTATCGTAAGAACAAATATAGCCTTTATCATGTGCAATGATTCCATCAAGTTGGAATTGCTATATTTAAATGGATATTTAACTTCCACAAGCTCTTTCTCGTCTACAAGGCCATCTGGGGTGGCCCCAAGGTATCCACACTGATGGAGCCATAGTCCATCAGATGTCACCAGTCCAATTGCTGCCCCAAATGCTTCAATTGCATTATTTTCATGTTCTCGCCCCTACCGAATGGCCTTTACTCCATCTAAGTTATATGTTCCTGCATAATAAGAAAACTTTATGAAAAAATGTGAAAAATATTTTGCAAAGCAAATCTGGTAGTTTTTTGAAAAGCGATGCAGGGTAACGATTTCTTTTGCAAGCTGCTAGCACTGTACTGAACGAACTGGCTGTTAAACGGAATCTGCGAATAATTAACCACAAGGGATTTTTTTACTGCCCTATGGTTTTCTCAAATATAGTTATTACTTGCTCAGGAGAAACATTCACTTTTTGTTCAAAAGAACTATTTTTTTCAGATATATTTTGATATTCTGCGGAGAAAATTATATAACTAGTCTGTGGAACAATATTATCTTCCTGTGCAGTAAGTCTGGGTGCTAGAAGCCAACTGAATCCTACCACCCCTCCAAACGAAACCAATTTTTCTCTAAGCATTTCGATCTCTTCCTTGGTAACACTTCTCTTTGAAGCTCGATATTCCTTAGACGGCAAAAACAATGCATCGATTGTTCTCACGTTTTCATCAAGTGCTTTAGATTGTTTAGGCACTGACCAGCTACATGACTGGTCTGTAACTGATATATTGTAATGGGCAAATAGTGCCAGTGGAGCAACATGGTGACACGAAACTTGTCCACGAGGACATGTGCAAGAAGTTGAGATTATGTTTTTGTCTTCATCGAGGAATATCTACAAAGTAAAAATATATACTTAGTATTCGTTACTACTTAGAATTCATCTGAAGCAGCAATCAGTATTTTAAATAATTATACTTTTTAAGCTAAAATTTATCTTACCTCAACATTGTATCGCTTATCTTTCATGCTTGCGTGTACTGTACCATTTACCATTTAATACTGAACAGAAAAAGAAGACACTATTCAATTCAGCAGTATTGGCAGTATCCAATATGAAAGAAAATTGCCTGGAGGCTATCCAAGAATGTCCATAAAACGCTTTCCAGAGGCGAGCGTTTCCTTTCCCAGAGAGTTTCTATTTGAAAATATACTTTTTGGAACTTTTCCTTATTGCCATTCTCTAGCGTGCTTTTAAAACTTTCTTTAGTGCAACAAAAGTTATTTAATTCGTCCTACATTTTAAATGCGGCATATGCCGCGGGTTTCAGCTAGTTATGATAGAAATGACAAAGTATCAGTGACGCTGAATTTTTAAGAAAATTTCAATCTTTTCTTTGGAAAAGTAGCGTGTGTGAGTACATTTTGACTGTACACCAGTTCATTATTAATCAAATGTACCTACACATCGGCCAGATTTAGTAAGGTATTTTTTGATTTTAGTCTAAGTATCTGAATTTGCTTATTTATAGGCTGGTTTGCTGCACCAAAATTCTAATACCTTAATAGAGTGAGGAAGTAATTCTGTCTCATAGGTCTTACACGACAGTTAATATCGTCCTTGGTGGAAATTGCTTATTTCGCTCTATTTCCTTCCATTTTTATGGGAGCCAAGACAACCATGGGCACATTCGCTTACAAGTTGTTAATACAATTATAAATAATTGGGAGTCGTATGCTGACTTTATTATTGGAGAGCCGTCTTATAGATTGCCTATTCGAATAGCGAAAGACTATGAAGATTTGATGTCATTAAATGGTGAATATTCAGGACATGTTGAATTGACGTGCATTAGCCGAATATATCCTCATATCTCATTTTGCGTTTATTGAACATCTGATTTAATTAATCCTACCAAATGAAACTGCTGATATTGATGTACTATCACTATCACAGCAATTTTAAGGTCGTCCCATCAAGTTACGAAAAACCTTATCTTTGACCGGTAGGCCTGAGTTACACAAGAAAACTACATTATATTTCTACTCCTGTTACACTTTTCACTATCGGCAGTTTATCAATGAAATGCACTCAATGTACGGCATTACATTTTGAATGTGAAAAAACATCAAGAGGTTATTTCAGTCTTTGCTGTGGTAACGGCAAAATTAGTTTTCCTGAAACTAAAATATCTGATCAACTGGAATCTCTATACACAAGTAAGTGTGCAAGATCAAGTAACTTTCGAGATAACATTCGTCAATATAATAACGCACTGTCATTTGTTTCTTTTGGTGCTAATGTTAAACTGCCTCCTGGTTATGGCCCTTATTGCTTTAAAATTTTAGGTGACACATACCAGAAAATTGGTTCTCTTTATTCAGAATCCAAGGGAAAAAGTGTCTATGCACAATTATACATTTTAAATTTTTCTGAAGCAAATAAAGTTCGACTACAGAGGCCAGAAAATGCATTTTTAAGAAACGATATTCTTGAAGAATTACACCGTTAGTTCAATGTAATCATTATGCACGTTCATACAAGGTCATGCACGATATGATTGATAGGTAAAATAAAGATCAACCCGGGCTAAACCTGATTATGCGATTATGCCTGAGAATTCAAACTCCGCCTTTAGAAGCGAATAATAAACTTGATTACTTCCCCACCGCGCGGACGACGCGACGCTCTTGCGCACAGCTCATCATATACATTTAAGAGTTGGTTGTCTGTCTCACTTCCTTCGTGACCCCCCAACTCATAGCTGCTAGCAATATAGTTCTTTAAATATATGGTTGGCACCATATATTTAACTAGCTTAAACCCCGCGGCATATGCCGCATTTAAAATGTAGGACGAATTTAATAACTTTTGTTGCACTAAAGAAAGTTTTAAAAGCACGCTAGAGATTGGCAGTAAGGAAAAGTTCCAAAAAATATATTTTCAAATGGAAAGTCTCTGTAAAGGAAACGCTTGCCCCTGGAAGGCGTCCTAATTAATATGACGTTGTTGGAACGCAGTCAAAAAAAATCCGGAAAGAATTAATGCTCTTGTGACTTATGAGATTATATGTGAGAATTATTTGCTCCACCGAAATAATTTTCAGCTGCCTGCAATCTGTGTTTCTTTTCAGGTTTAAGCCGTTGAGCGCCATAAAAATATAAATGCGGTAACTCAAGTCTCCAGTTACGCCGTTACTGATATTGTTAAATAAGTCGATTAATTATTATTTCTTTGGCATTTTAAACTGGCATTATTATTATTATCTTTATAATAGCAACCATAAGTAACTGTTTATAATGTTTATATGCTAGCGAGTTAATTTTCTTCTTAAATCGCTAGTGAATTAATAGTAGATTGCTCTACAAGTTAAGAAAAGTGAGAGTTTTCCAGCAAATGTAAAAGTTTTACGTGAGCATGGAATTTTCCAATGTGCTAAACATGCAATTTTTCCGTGTAGTTGACAAAAATATCTTTTTAAATAATTTTGGTCAAAGTATGGAAGCGCAATGTTTACTGTACTGTATAAATATAAATAACCAATATACATTATAGAATACTTGAAAATGGATGAATCTGTTATTAATTCATTTTAAACTGCAGTGTTCTATAGCAGCTACTTGGCGCATTCGGTTACTTATTTAAAAATAGACCTGCGTTTTTCACATATCTCAGCGGTCGTGCTTTTAAAAACATGATGTTTGTATTTACTTATTTTACAGTACTGCAATTAAAGTGATAATAAATAAATCGATCAAATATTTATTTGCTTTTATTTTATATTCCAATACCAATATAATACAAAATACTATTACTTTCACTTATACTACATAAAGGGCAATGTCATTCAGTATTAGGTACAGATGTTAAGCCAATAAAAATCAGATAAAACCATTCCACGGAACAGTGCAAATTACAGCAAGCAATCATAGGCGTTCCATTATCAGGACCCTTACACAAACAATATATACTGTTATCTTTAGTTTGCGTGGCTACGAGAGAAGTGGTCCTTGTTTCCGTACTACTACTTTTACTACTTTTATTACAAAACATTAAATTTGTACCATTATTAACATTTAACGACTCTTTGAATACATTCCAATCAGTATTAGCTGCAGCATCCTTAACTGCTTTGTTTGTGAAATATTTACCGAGAAGTAGGGCATCCAATACCCAACTGAATTTTCAATCCCGGGATTTCGGTATTGAAGTAATTCTATCTGGATCCCGGTATTCAATACCAGGATTGCCGGTGTTCAAACCGGGATTCCCTGTTTTCAGTACCGGTATTTCCAGTATTCAATACCGGGATTTCCGGTGTTCAATACCGGGATTTCCTGTTTTCAGAACCGGTATTTCTAGTATTATCCATATATATCATAGGCTTGTAGGTGTATAATAGGTAAATATGCAAGCAACAGTGACAACACAACTGAACACAGTTTACGCCGTTTATGGACACATCTGCTAACTGCTACTACCCTGAACCATACTAATTATTATCTATCAACATGTTGCTCCATGTCTGGCGCCGGCCAGGCCGGGTAAGGCGACTCGCAGACTCTGCGAACTGCGACGCAGTGCACACAAAAGCAATCCCAAAAATATCGAAAATTCCGGTATTGGGGAAAAATACCGGGATTGAAATACCGGATAAAAAAATTAGGGATCCCGAGATACCGACATTTTGGGATCCCGGGATTGGATGCCCTACCGAGAAGTTCTGGCATCATCACATTGTTAAAAAACTTCATAGCAATAGCGCTTTCTTTTTCCCAAAATACCTCATTGAAATGTATTCTTTCACGGAAAAAATGTTTACTACTCCATACCACAAAATCACAGTAATTAACTCCAGTAATAGCGAGTTGCATTTGTATCTGGTAGTAGTAGCCATGGTTATGATCTAATTTAAATTCTTCATCCTTTTTTTTTGTACACCTGAACATTTTAGACCCGTGTGGGGTTTTCTGTCCTCCATCGGGCGCGTCCCCAGGTGGCGGATCGGGGAACGCCTTCCAGATATGGAAGGTAGGTGGGAAATCAAATACCACCCGCGGACCAAAACAGAAGGTAGCGTCTGTACCCAAAATGGGCGGCAACCAACAGCGTCTGTACCCAGATTGGGCGGCTGAAATATCGTTTGGCGATGAGCCTGCAACTCATCACAAGAAATTTATTAAACAGAATGAAAAACTCGTCAAGTGAAGACAATCCCCGGGTGGAAACCCACACCTCTGCTAGAGGGAGCCCCAGCGGATACGGGGGGGGCAATTCTGTTTTTGCTATAAATCCCAAACATACAAACAAAACAAGAAAGAAGAAAATGACATATGCCACATGGAATGTACAGGGTATCTCAACGAAGAAAAGAGAGATTACCGAACAACTTAAAAGATATAGAGCAGATATTGTGACACTCACAGAAACAAAAAAAAAGGGAAGCGGATACGAAGACTTTGGAGATTACATCCTATTCTTTAGTGGTGTTCCAAAACACAATAGGGCACGAGCAGGTGTCGCTATCGCAATACAAAAAAAAATTAAAGAACTACGTAAAAACGTGGGAAGAAATAGATGAGAGGCTAATGAAATTAGAAATAAACATATGGGGACATGAAATCATTATTATAGCAGTATACGCCCCCACAGAAGATTCAACCATTGAAATAAAAGATGCGTTCGAACATAAGTTGAATGACGTACTAAGTAACATAGGCAGGAGAAAGGAGATAATTTTATTAGGCGACTTTAATGCCAGAACTGGGAGGAAACCAAATGATCAAATAGTCGGTAATTATGGAGAAGAAACAATAAACAACAATGGATCCCGACTTATAGAAATATGCCAGACATATGATCTTAAAATATTAAACGGACATTACCAACATCGGGAAATCCATAAATTTACATGGACCCAACCAACAAGAAAGCTTAAATCTATTATTGATTACATAATTGTAAAACAGACCACACATCTGAAGATACAAGATGTCAGAGTATACCGAGGGGCCGAATGCGGCACCGATCATTATTTATTAAAGACGACAATGTTCCTTTTACATAAAGGAATTAATAACCGTAAAGAATCGAATATAGTGGAGAATGAAATAACGGAATGTACCCAAAAAATATACAACGTAAACTCTCTCAATATAGAATCGACAAATTTCCTATATAAATTAAGACTTGCGTCGAAGCTGTCAGATAATCTTACTGGAACAGCAGAACAAGAGTATGGAAAACTAAAAAAAGCTATCCATGAAGCCGCATTTGAAGCCCTAGGAGAAGATACACAACAACAAAAAAGAAGCAAAGAAGAATGTTGGTGGAACGAAGAACTGGAAAACTTGGTAACCGAAAAAAAGAACCTATACAATAAGTGGCTAACAACAAATGACCCTCAAAATAGAAGATTATACCAACAAAAAAGAAGAGAAGTAAAACAAAAAGTCCAGGACGCCAAAAACCAGGAATGGGAAAAAACATGCGACAGAGTGGAGCAACACATAGGAGGTACCAAAACAAAAGAAGCCTGGAGTGTTATTAAGAACCTGAGAAAAGACCAAAAAGGGAGAAATATCAACATGGTAAGCATGGACCAATGGCAACAATACTTTATTAAGATATTGCAAGAGGATAGGAGAGAATACGAACAAACAGAACAAGAAACAGAAGAACCACGGTGCCACGTCGAGGAAATAAGTACAAGAGAAGTACAACAGACTAGTCGAGAAATGAAAAATGGGAGAGCCCCGGGTCCAGGAGGTATCCCCGTTGAGCTTATAAAACACGCAACTACAAGAACATTTGAAAACAGGTGCCTCTTACAACATGACGAACTACCACAAGATTGGAAGGTAGGATACCTAACACCTATACACAAAAAGGGATCACGAAACGATTGTGCAAATTATCGAGGAATCAGCGTATTAGCCACAATGGGGAGACTGTACGGACGTATAATCAGAAAAAGAATAGAACATGAAATACCAATTGGAGAAGAGCAGAGTGGATTTACAGCGGGACGATCATGTAATGACAACATCTTCTCAATAAAACAAGTAACAGAAAAAAGGAAATTAAAAAATCTCGAGACACATCTAATATTTATAGATTTAGAAAAGGCGTTTGACACCGTCCCAGTGCAAAAACTCTTCGAAATCCTCGAAAAATCCAATATCAATAAACAGTACATATTCACCATTAAGGAGATATACAAAAATCAAACAAACGCAATTAAAATATCAAATAAATTATCCGCACCGTTTAAGACCACTAAAGGATTACGACAGGGATGCTGTTTGTCACCCACACTTTTTAAAATATATTTAGAAAGTACTCTAAATAATTGGAAAAGAAAATGTCGATACATGGGTATCCCTATAGATGACAGCTATATGTATTCCTTATTATTTGCAGACGACCAAGTAATTATGGCAGGAGATGCACATGACATCAAATATATGATGAGAAAACTGGCCGACGCCTATGAAGCCAATGGTCTTAAGATAAACTATAAGAAGACCAAATACTTAGTAATTGGAGGAGAATCAAGAGACCTGCAGATACAAGGACATACTATATCCAAGTGCGAAGAGTATAAATATTTGGGAAGTACAATATCGTCAGAAGGTAACTCAAAAAGAGAAACTACAAGTAGAATTGGACAGGCTAGACAAGCAACACAAAAACTAAACTCCTTACTATGGTCCAACAATTTACAAAAACGCACGAAAATCAGAATATACAATAGCATTGTACAAAGCATACTGATATATGGTTCGGAAACATGGGAAATATCTAAGAGAGACAGACAAAGGATTAATGCGGTTGAAATGGACTTTTTACGACGTGCATGCAGAGTGTCCAAGATGGAACATATTAGAAACACTGAAATAAGGGAAAGAATGGACAAGAATCAAACAACGATCGATGAAATAGAAAAGAGACGACTTATATGGTATGGCCATGTACAAAGAATGGACCCCCAAAGATGGCCAAAAAGAATAATAGATTGGAACCCACCGGGAAAAAGAAAGAGAGGCAGACCCCCAGACACGTGGAACAAACAAGTGAAACAAGACATGCTTAACAGAAACCTTTACGAAGAAGATTGGACAAACAAAAAACAGTGGCGTTTGGGATGCGAGAGACGGCCGGAGCTGTAGAATAAACTCGCTTGATATATATATAACATTTTAGAACATTTAGGTCATCTATGCCAATGTCCTTTGCGCAATAAAGACACTTAATTTCGACAACCCCCATTTTACCACCAAAAGGGCAAATTCAGATTACTATTTAAAATAGCATCTGCTTTTCCACTTAGATAACAAATATTAAATAATTAACGACAGTTATATTACAGCTAGACAATGGCCCCCTGTGTAAAACTGCAAGCTTGCAACCTTGAACAATAATAGCTTCTTTCTGTGAACTGCAAGTCTGCAACCTTGAACGCACGTGGCTTCCTGTCTCACGCTCCCTTTTAGAGATAACGCTTATCTTAGCTGATTAGACATAGTATATATACAAGTAGCCTGCACTTCTAAGATAAGTTCCAGTTAGTTCGTAGCTAGATGTAAGAAATTGTCTGGCAGCTAATCTGTGTGCTTCCAATGTTATATTTCATTGTAAAATAAAAATAAACGTTTTTTAAAAAGTCGTTTCGGCGGCCTTTTAATAAAACTGGCGCAGTCGTTCGGATTTGTGGAGGAAAACCTGGAAAACTACAAACATCGAGTCGACCAGCAACTTTCCTTGAGGTTCAGCTCTTTGCCGCAAATCGACACCTACCACCCAGCGAATCTTCGGACATCTCCAACAGGGACAAACATCGCCCGATCGTGAGAAGCGCCCGTCGACCCAACTCCTGCTCCTCCGTGGTTATTGGAACCATCTGGTCATTGGGACCACTTGATCATTGGGATCAGTCTCTGGTTTGGCAACGTCAACAACGACGACCCCAGGACAACTTTTGGATGACGCTCTAGCGCAAAGCAGACCATCCAAAGTCGGACTTCAGGACCTAGCTGTTTGCAGGCCAGCCGACATCAACAGGATCGACGCATCCTTTTTTTGAAGACAACAGGACGTAGCAGATCGCACGCCGTTCGTCAATTGTAACGCACAATGTAAGTGCATATTTTTGTAATAATTTTCAAGCTTTAGAGAAAAAGCAAAGGTATATTTTAAAAATAATAATTTTCAAGCTTTAGAGAAAAAGCAAAGGAATATTTTAAAGGCAACAAAGTAACGACTATTAAAGCGTTCGCCTAAGTAATAATTTTCAAGTTTTAAAGAAAAAGCAAAATAATTAATTTTAAAGGCAACAAAGTAACGTAATATAATTTTCAAAAGTAATAATTATTAAAGCGTTCGCCTAAACAACAAAGTAAAAATGTCAAAGGCAACAAAGTAACGTAATATAATTTTCAAAAGTGATAATTATTAAAGCGTTCGCCTAAAACAACAAAGTTAACTAATATAAAGTTTTAAAAATTTTACTAACATAGTTCTAATATTTATTTATAAGATCAGGCAGAACGTAGTAAGCCAGCCCAATTGCTGCACATACTAGGTGTGCTTAATTTGCATTTGTGCTTGCGTTCTTGCGCGTAGGGCTCCTACCCCCTGTTAGGCATCCCCTAGTCATATAAATTGTTTACTAACAAACAACAAAATTAAAAATCAAGTGAAACAAATAAAGTAAAATTAATTTTTGTCTACAAAAATTCTTATGTTAAGGCGAGAATCTTAAGTAAAAACACCTAGAAATTTATTTTTTTTAACAATTACAAAATTTTTATGTTTAGATCACCATTATCTTGAAGTATTAGATAAAAAATTATATTTTGAAACAATTGTAAAAATTTTATGTCACGAGATCGATCACACTCACCAAGGAATTCTATCCCTAGAATTTTATTTTTAAATAATTGTAACAACCCAAATATGGTTGACCAAAACGCATCATTGTTTCCCCCACATTTTAATGTAGCTTTACTAAATGAAATTCCCACATATGATGGTAATCAAGCCACTCTTTCGGAATTTATCAGATCCGCAGAAATCATTGCAACTAAATTTTGCACAGAAAATTCAAATGATTATATCAACCAAATAATTTTAAATTCGATAAGGAATAAATTAAAAGGTCAAGCGTTAGAAGTAATTACAGGTTACCAGTATGATACTTGGAAAGACTTAAAAAATGTCTTAATTGAAAATTTTGGCGACCAAAGGTCAGAATTGAATCTTTTAATTGATTTAACTAAATTAAAACAGAATAAAGACTCTCCCATAGAATTTTTCAATAAAGTTAGAACCCATTTGGCTATTTATAATTCAAAAGTTTCTCTGAGTCAAGAATCAAAAGACATTATCACTTATAAATTAAAGGCTAACAAAGACTTAGCACTTCGCACCTTTACAAGTGGACTAAATGAAAATTTAGGAAGCTTCGTAAGAAGTAGAAACCCGACTTCACTAGAACAAGCCTTAAGCATAGTAAAAGAAGAAATTGATATCAGATATTCTCAAAATCAAAATAATTTTCAAAGTCAGAAATTAAATAAATCAAATTTAACTTCCAATATTCAAACACGAAATTCATATCAACCTAAATTTAATAACCCAAATTTCATGCAAAGACCATTCCAACAAAATCGAAGTAATTTTAACCAAAATCCTAAAAGTAATTTTAATCAAAATCCCAACTATTTTAAAAGTCCAACGAATTTTAACAATCCTAATAATTCTAGAATAACTCAAAATTCAAGCTTTAATGCATTTGCACCAAAACCAAATTTTTCACCAACAAATAAACCAGAACCTATGGACTTTAGCACTATAAAAAGACCAGCTACTCAACAATCAAATTACCCTAATAAATATCAAGCAAATTCTCAAAATGTTAATAGAAATTTTAATCAACTATTTTATCACAGTAATGTTCAACAAGAAAATTCCCCTGTTGATCATGAAAATCTAACAGAAAATTTATTCGAAAATTCTCCTGAAGAAAATAAAAACTTCACTGAAAATTTATTTGAAAATTCTCAAGAAAATCCAGAATACAAACAATCAGACCTATATTTTCAAAATGAACCCCAAGACTTGGACATTACATCAGATTATTATGAATTTCCAGATCCAAGCGATACCGTAAATTTTCATTAAAAGCCTCGGAAAAGCATATTTTAACTTTTAATATAAATTCAAAATCAGATCTTCCGTATATTATAATTCCTGCCACCGGCGATAAATTATTAATTGATACAGGTAGCTCACAAACAATAATTTCTCCAGAATTTGTACAACAACATTTTCCAAATTATATTTATGAAACAGAATTCGAGATAGTTACATCTCATGGAATTTCTCAACATAACTTAATTGCAGATTTACCAATCCCCAGTCTTTTTTATGAAAACGGAACACATACATGTTATTTATATAATTTTAACCAAGACTATATAGGACTTATTGGATCCGACTTATTTTCAAAATTATCCGCACGAATAGATTATAAATGGATGCATATTCAGACAGAAAGAGCTACGATACCATTTTATTACAACCCGTAAAAACTAAACAAAAAACAGTGAAACTAATGTAATTTTTCCAAACCTAAAAAATTAAGATTTTTCCTTTTCTCAACAAAACCTACAGTTAACCCTGTTTACAGAACTTTTCGTAAAATTTATCAGCATAAAAAAAATGAAACTAAATTAACTCCAAAATTACAATTTAATGAAAATTTAGTCATGCCTTCAGCAATTGAAATCATACAATAATCAATTTAAAACAAGCGTAATTAATACTTTAAACGAAATACAAGAAATTAATATTTATAATCCTTAATCTTATAAAATAAAAATTATGAACTCAACAAAAATCAGTCTATCAGACTTAACAACTTTAATATAAAAACTCCAAACATCAAAAGTATTTTAAATAACAATTTAAAAAACAATTTAAGATTAGACCATTTAAACGAAGACGAAAAAACTCTTTTGACCAATTTATGTTTTCAATACAGAGATGTATTTTACTCTCCCGAAATACCTTTATCCGTTACGAAACTGACAATAAAAGTCAACTCATAAGATTTAATAATTTAAACATAAATCTGTAAAATATTTAGATTATATAGCTACTTTAGAAGGAATAAAATCAGATTCATCTAAAAATTCAATAATCAAAATTTCCCAGCACCTAGAAATCGAAATAAAATCATTTTTAACCAAATAGTTTATTATAGAAAATTTATCAAAGACTTTACCACAATAACTAAATTTTTAACCGTATGTTTAAAAAAAGAAAATAAGATTGTTCACACCCTTGAATTTTTGAAAAACTTTAAGTATTACAAATAAATTCTAATAAATAAATCAGTAACTTCAAATATCAAAAGTATTTAAGAAAATAACATCTTAAGAAAAAACTTAAGACTAAAATCATTTAAATCAGAAAAAACTCAAATAAAAATTACACTTAACAAACAAACAAGACCTAAGCTCGTATTAATCTAGTATTTACAATTTTAATAATCACAATATTTCTCGCGTTAAAACTAAATGTTCACAGCAACATACCTTTATAATTGATATTGCTAAAGGAAAACAAAGAAAAACCTTTACAACAATTTAAAATTAAATTCAAATTCAGAAAAATCAAACATTTCAATTAAACGAAAAAGTATTTGTTAAAACAAATCTCAGAAGTAAAGATTAAATTTAAAATTAAAACCAATTCGGAAAAATCAAACATTCCAATTAAATAAAAAAAATATTTGTTAAAACAAATTTCAGAAGTAAAGTTGAAATTCAAAATTAAATCTAATTTAAAAAAAAATATGGAAATATAAAACACCCTGACTAAAAGGAATTATTGCTCTCTCTTTTTTCAGGATTACTACCCTCTTCATCGCCTGTACCCTGCTGACTCAATCACTAGTTATACAGAGCGATATTATTATTAAAAATTTAAAAGATAATCCTGGATTATATCCCATAAACTTAGGAAACGTAGTGCTTAAACAAAGCGAATGGACGCTTATTAGAAATATGGACTATACCCCTATATTTGTTAATTATGACACACTTAGAACTAATTTAATGAAAGTAATACCGTTACTTGAAAATAAAAGTTACGTTATTGAATATACAAAATTTAAAAGGATTGACGATGTTATTATCAATCATAACAATTTACTCATAATATTAAAACAATATCTTGAAAAAGCAGATAAACTCTTAAGTCAATTATTTCCTGATGTTAAACACAAAATTACTAAGAGAGGACTTTTCGACGGACTTGGATCCGCCTTCAAATTTTTAACTGGCAACCTCGACGCCAACGATGGAGTCAGATACGAATCTATGATTACTAAATTACAAGAAAGCAGTAAAATTCAAAATGACATATTAGAGCAAACTAAAATTTTAAATGATACCATTTCAGTAATCAATGTTATAGCAAAGAGTCAGGAATTATTAGATAGAAATATAAATAAAATAATTTTACAAAATGAGGAATTAGGCAAAAATCTCGCTACATACTCCTTAAAAACAGTCTTGCTAGAAGTAATTCAATTTTTACAACTACTTATTAACACTTGTTTGGAACTAGAAAATGCATTAACTTTTGCCCAAAATCAACAGATGCATATGTCATTAATTGATAATGACGATTTAATTGAAAATCTAAATGAAATTTCGACGTATCTCAATAGCATATCAGAAAAAGCTTTAACTATTCCATATCCTGCAGAGTTACAGTATTTACATTTATACGAGTCAATTATCATTACAAAAGTTTACCAAGTTAAAAACAGAATTACATTTATATTCAAAATACCTCTTACTTCCAAAACTAACGATTATCAAATGATACAATTAATACCATTTCCGATTTTTATCCAAAATTATCAATTTCGTATGATTATACCTACATATAGTACTTTATTATTCAACGTTAAAAACAGCATTCCCGTTGAAATAAATCATTGTAAACTTATAACTTTAGACACCTACTTTTGTAATCAAAATAACTACTTTGAAATCCCCAACGACAAATTGTGCGAAACACAACTTCTGTCATTTAATAAAAATAAAACATGTATCCCTTATTTATTCAATTTAACAGAGATCAAAATATCACAAATAAATCCTGCGACATGGTTAATATCTTCCCCATCTTAAGCAATATTGGACGTCAAATGTAAAAATCAGAATTTTAGAAAAGGAATATCTGGCACTAACCTCTTACACCTCAGTTCAGACTGTCTTGTTTCAATAAATCAAAAACATGTTATTCACCGCAAAAAGAACCTCAAATGAAATTGTTAATTTAAAAATTTCAAACATTGACCGCTTAATAATTCCTGAATCGAACCACATAAATGTTTCAAAGATTGACTTGATACCTGTTGACACCCAGAAATTGGTTGAGGACCGAATTAAGCTTAATAAATATGAAAATTTGTTAAAACCTGTTAATTATATTAAATCTGATAATTTAAGTGTGTCTGCAATTATATTTACTCTGTGTACTATTCTTATGTTAATAATTTTTATATTGTATTTGTATTATAATAGGAACACAATGAAGATTAAACTTATTAAATTTCTAAATAAAGATTTTGAACCAGTTAACGTAAATACGTAAGTTTAATTTTCTTTTCTTTTTGTAAGTTCAATAGAGGCATATTTGAATACCGCTATTGAACATTTTATCGGCGGACGAGTTATATTACAGCTAGACAATGGCCCCCTGTGTAAAACTGCAAGCTTGCAACCTTGAAGAATAATAGCTTCTTTCTGTGAACTGCAAGTCTGCAACCTTGAACGCACGTGGCTTCCTGTCTCACGCTCCCTTTTAGAGATAACGCTTATCTTAGCTGATTAGACATAGTATATATACAAGTAGCCTGCACTTCTAAGATAAGTTCCAGTTAGTTCGTAGCTAGATGTAAGAAATTGTCTGGCAGCTAATCTGTGTGCTTCCAATGTTATATTTCATTGTAAAATAAAAATAAACGTTTTTTAAAAAGTCGTTTCGGCGGCCTTTTAGTAAAACTCGATACTAACTGTAGAGCAATAATATTGTAATGTTAAACATATACAGTGTGTCCCAGGATTGATGTTACAAGAGGTGAGATGGTCTAAAAAATTTTGAATTTTATTTTAAGGTTCTGGGATTCGGTCCTGCTTGGTTTGAAAAGAATTTTAAGAATATTTTCAGTTTTTGAAAAACAAGTAGGCCTTGACAGGAAAGCGAAAACTATTTTATTTTTAGGTAAAGTACCCTTTGTGTTCATGATACGGCAAAATTTTATTAAGAAAAATTGTTTAGAATGATAAATTATGGCCCGATACAAAATTTCAGAAAGATCTGCCGACTTATAAAAAACCGTTATTTTTGAGATAATTGTATGTTAATTTCAGGTAAACTACCCTTTTTGTTCATGATACGGTAAAATTTTATTAATAAAAGTTGTTTAGAATGACAAATTATAACCCTATACAAAATTTCAGAAGGATCTGTCGACTTAGATTAAAACGTTATTTTTTGGATTAAACAATTGCATTTATTAAAAATTACGGTTAAATCTAAGTCAACAGATCTTTCTGAAATTTTGTATAGGGCCATAATTTCTCATTCTCAACAACTTTTCTTCATACAATTTTGCCGTATCATGAACAAAAAAGGTAGTTTACCTGAAAATAAAATAAAATAATTTAAAAAATAACGGCTTTTCCTAATTCGACAGATCTTTCTGAAATTTTGTATAGCGCCATAATTTATCATTATAAACAACTTTCCTTAATAGAATTTTGCCGTATCATAAACAAAATGGTAGTTTACCTGAAAATAAAATAGTTTTTGCTTCCCTGTCAAGGACTACTTGTTTTTTAAAAAATGAAAATATTCTTAAAATTCTTTTCAAATCAAGCAGGACCGAATCCCAGAACCTTAAAATAAAATTCAAAAATTTTTAGTACATCTCATCTCTTGTAACATCAATCCTGGGACACACTGTATGTAAGAGAGTGATTATGCTGCACCGATTTGGTGATTAAGTAGAATTTTAAATAGATTAGAGTTAAATTTCTCAGGTGAACAGGTTTTGAAGTTACATCATCTGGAAGTATCTCTGAAGTTTTGGCAATCAACTCTTCAAACATATTTAGTAATGCAAACTATGACACTGCATTTGTAGAATACAAAAATATTGCAGAAAAACAACAAATATGCATCACATATGAAGATGAAGATCCTTTAAACTCAAAAATAAGAATATCCGAATTAGACTCCACACTGAAAGCATGTCGTAGTAATTCTGCACCTGGGCCTGATAATGTACCGTTCATATTTTTGCAGAAACTGTCCGATAAAGCCAAAAGAAAATTGCTTAACATCTACAATTTTATATGGACCACCAACAAATTTCCAAAGGCATGGCAGGAAGCTACCGTGATAGCGATTTATAAACCAGGAAAGGATAAAACCAACCCACTAAGCTATAGGCCAATTTCACTTACATGTACCATGTGTAAAGTAATGGAGAAAATTATAAATCGCAGAATGTGCTGGCAATTTTCTCACAAAACACCAAAGTGGCTTCCGACAAGGCCACTCAACGTATGATCACTTAGTTAGTTTAGACAGTGAGATCCACGAAGCGTTTCCAAAAAACGACACCTAATTGCTATATGTTTCGACTTAGAAAAAGCATTCGATATGACATGGAGATACTACATCATCAAAACCTTACATGATTATGGACTAAATGGTAACATATTAGCCTTTTGCCGTAATTTCCTCCAAGAACGACGATTCAGAGTTAGATATAATGGTTTCTACTCCAGCTCCATGAAACAACAAAATGGTGTTGCACAAGGGTCCATTCTCAGTGTCACGCTTTTCCTTATAGCTATAAATGATGTAACATCTAGAATACAAGCACCAGTGAAGATTAGTTTATTTGCAGATGATCTAACCGTATACTGCAAAGGAAAAATGTTGATTCAGTTCAAGGACATCTCCAGAGAACTATAGAACATTTAATGAAATGGACAAAACAAACCGGATTTAAATTCTCCTTATCGAAAACGAAACCGATACATTTCACCAGGCAGAACCTTGCAAATCAAAACCCTAGACTAACTTTACAAAACCACAATATAAAATATGAAGACCGTGTAAAAATATTAGGAATGATATTCGACAAAAAACTTACATGGGCTTCACATCTAGAAGCAGTTAAAAATAATTGCAAGGAAAAACTAAATGTTCTAAAAGTTTTAGCAAACCACGAATGGGGAGCTGATACAAAATGTCTACTACAAATATATAGAGCAGTAATTCGCTCTAGAATAGACTATGGTTCAATAGTGTACATATCAGCAAAGCTTGTTCATCTTAAACCGCTGAATGTAATCCAGAATAATGCTATAAGGATAGCTACTGGAGCATTTGTAACTAGTTCTACAGCAAAACTGCTGTGCAACGTCAATGAACCACCACTATCAGCCAGAAGAGAACTACTTTCACTAACCTATGCAACATCTATAGCATCTAACCCAAATAATACCGCATATCAACAAGTATTCTCAAACCGTTTCCATTCAATTTATAATATTAATCCTGGATTGGCACAACCCTTTCATCGCAGACTGTCTCTCTTGCTACAAAAGTTAAACCTAGAGTTCCCACCAATAATCCCTAACCCCTAACATAAGGTTTGACCTTGAAATATTTAATAAAAAGTGCACTCATCATGATGTTATACGAACAAATCTGCGTGAAATGTTGTGCATAAACTTTCCACGATCGGACTATACGTACGTATTCACTGATGCTTCAAAAACAGAAGATGGGGTGGGAGCTGCGTTCGTTACCCATGAGAACTGCTACAAGTTCCGTATGCCAACTAATGCTAGTGTATTTACTGGTGAAGTGGTTGCAGTACTAAAAGCGCTGGAGTGGATCCAAGAACAATGTGGAAAAAACTTTCTATTACTCTCAGATTCCAAAAGTGCCTTAGAAGCAATTAAAAATGTGTATACCACAGAACCTTTAATACAACAGATACTACAGCTGTATACCACCATTCAGCACTCTACTAAGAACTTAACATTCCTCTGGATCCCTTCACATATTGGAATACCTGGCAATGAAAAGCCCGATCGAGAAGCCAAAGAAGCCATAACATCTCTAGATATAACCTGTAGTGATAGCCTTACAGTATCCGATGCTAAAAAACATTTCAGAAGATGTGCGTATAGAAACATACATGAGGAGTGGAAGAGAGAACGCTGCATAACACCGATTGGATGGCCCAACAAGATGCTATGGGAATACACGACTAGTAGAAGGCAGCAGATTATTTTAACTAGAATTACAATTGGACATACCCGCCTTACACATTCTCACTTACCCCAAAATACCGATCAACTTAAATGTGACACCTGTAATGTTCCTTTGAGTATATTTCATATTCTTACAGAATGCAAAAATTATGAAGAAGAAAGGAAAACGAACGGGATTCCACCAAATATAGATGAAGCTCTACATAATCCACAACAAATATTGACATTTTTAAGTACAATTAAATTACTACACGTATTATAACTTATGTAGCAATAACTGTAATCGTGCTAATAACCTTAGCAGTTGAAGCACGTTAATTAAAATAAAAAAAAATGTCTTAATGATTGATTTTTACAATGTATCATTGAACTCCTTAAAATATAAATTAGTCACATTTTTTGTCTTGTAATTAATTGTTGTTTGTATTTGTATTTGTGCTTAATATATAAATGTTTTATTTCTGTATTTCACTCTTTCCTGTTAAACTTTCTAAGTAGTAAATTTTTTCCGTACTTTTAAGCAGTAGTTTTTACGATATATATGTAATATATTTGTAGTACGTCCTTAAAAATGTATTTTGTGGATGCTCATGTGGACTTCGGTCTGTTGCATCCCTGTGTTATCTGTGTTATCTGAATGAAATAATTGCGTCACTTCATTTTACTTTACGCATCGCCATGGCTAACCCGATTATTTTTGTAATTCGTAATTTTTCTGGAACTGGCTAAAATTATTGACAATTGCATCACGGCGCGCCCATCATCACGCAACAGTTTTATTGAGTTTGTGAGTTTTTGTGGCTGCTGGCCAAATCGCGCGGCTTTTATGAACGACGGTACAACGAGTTCATCAAATGGTGTGAATCGAAATTTCAATTATTCAACAATTTTGTCATTTATTTAGGACCGTAGAAAAAATGTTGTATGCATTTCGAGTGTAAAGAGCCATTTTGGTAATCGGTTGCTTTTTCGCGCCTTGCTACCGCTCGGCACGAAACTCGCATCCTCATACCAAAATGGCTCTCTTTACACACTGAATATATAAATATCTATTTACTACTGTTTACAGTTGTTAAAATTAATAGTAAAATTAGAGAAATTTTGTATTGTGAAACCACCTTGTCCTAAAGTAGACATCAGTGTTGTATTATTTAAATTTTGTTTGGAATTTCTATCGACCGTATCATTTCCGTTTGGAAGGCCTTCCTGAAAGGCAGCAGCAGACGATGATGTCGAAGTACCTAAAATTGTTGATGATGTTTTGATCTCGTTGGCGATGGAATCGTCAATGTAACCTTCGGCAACAGTTGATTACTTCGAGCCTCCATGCCATTTTATTTGGATTAAATCGGCACCCGAGTCTGTCACAAGTGTTGCAGATGATCGGCGGAAGCAATGCCCTGTATATAACTTAGGGTTGTCCAAATTAGAAATGGTAGTCGAAAAACAGTCATTTACGTTACGAGACCGGAAAGTAGTGTTTTGTACGTCGAACCAAGTAGATTCTATGGCTCGCCTGCGGCTCGCCCTGGAAGCTTGGGGAGACCTGCAAAACACTTTCCGGTCATGTATCGTACAATATTTTTTTGTACTCATGACTTCAAAATTCATTTTTCCCGGTCATTCCCTATGCCCCGAAAGTTAAATTTCCCGCACTGGGGTGCTTTTTACTTTCAAACAAAAACTAGGGCAATTATGTGTTCTATGTAAATCTTCATAGTTGCCGTTCGTTGGTTTAATTGCGCTTCCAAAGATCAGAGGCGCTTTAATTATATATAACTTTTTATTTTAAATAGCAATTCTAAGTAAAACATCTGTTATCTTTAGAAATAAGGGTACCTTACTCTTTAGACTAATTATTATTTTTTTATCCATCCTGTATAGTGTATAATATCAGATAGTTTTGAAATTTTATGAGCGCATTTTGGTTTTTAGGTAATGCAGAACTTTTTATGAAGAATAGTTTTTCTTCATAAATACATAATTAAAAAAGTTTTCCATATGTAGAGAACTTTATGGGACACACTGTATATTGAATGTTCATCACTCCCTAAATGCGTGTCTTATTCTTAATTTAGTTTTTATGACTTTATTTTAACAATAATGTTATAGGTAAGATGTACACATAAATTATGTATATAAATAAAACCGACCTAAAAATAATGTTTATTTATAATTCATTGACGTGTGTAACGAAGCTTTAATAATAGTATATTGTATAAGTTGAGAAAAGTGTAGTTTTGCGAATCCAAGATTAAAAACGCGTCGAGCACGGAATAACACTTCTCTCACATGTTGCACATGTTTCACGTACAGTTGGAAAATTCCGTAAATTCAAATCGTGCGCTCTTTTTGTGCTATTCTATGGAGTTATTCGAGTAGACCACGAATGTACTAGAAGTATTTTGCTAGAATCACGCTGTATTTCACTATGGTCCACTGTAAGCAATGAAACGCAATAGATACACCGGCACTGTAGGAGCGGAAAAAGAATGGAGTTTCAAGAGCCCGCCCCTACGATATACGCTTTATCTCTCTGAATAGCGAGCGGTGATTTTCGTATTTGCTTTAGAACAGCCTTAATAACCAATTTCATGTGATGATTTAATTATAGTTAGAGTTAAAACGTCTCCCAGCTGGACTATATAGTTTAGTCCATATTTGTGTGTTAACTTTCTCTGTATCGCTAATTTGTATATGTGAGACCAATAGACCGGTATTTTGAATGAGGCCTTATGATTTACGACGAGTATGTGCATGCCCACTTTCAGGTTGCTGTGTAAAGAAATATATATATTTATTTATTTATTTCGCACTCAGCCAACAGCCGTTAGGCCAATTATAGGCGTCGCTGTGCATTTATGGGGACTTCCAACCCCACTAACGACTATCATGATGTTGTTATGAGAGCCGGGGCCAACTATTTTTACGTGACAGCCGTATCATGAGGCGCCGAGAGATGCAACCGTGGGACTCCCATCCAATTTCTGACCAGAGAGAGCGTTGCTTAACTCTGCTGATCGAACGTGGACGTTTGTTCAAGCTACACCACCCGGGACTTGCGAAACCTGAGTGATTAAGCGTCACAGGTAAATTGGCGACACTGGCCGCTGCAGCGTCGAGGTTCGTGAGGTCGAGCACTTGTATCACATCCCGTTTGGCCTCCAAGGTTCGGTTAAGCGTGGGTTCCCCGATTGAATCTTGTGGAGGCCATTTCTTTTGCAACACCCTATATGTATACCGTTACGCTTGCCCTGCGGTGTATCGTGTCTAGGACCACGCCCATCTCCCTGAGCATATCAAGCCGTGGTCTTTAAGCCCGTTTGTAGAGATTTCAAGGGTAAGTGTTGACGTCTCCCGGACTTGATTAAGCATTTGGCACTCCCACACCCGTGGGTGTCGTTAAAACAGTTTGATACTGTAACAAGTTTCACTTTTTAACTTAACATAACCTTAAAGGTTTGAAATTGTGCCGCGACAATTTAAGTACAAAAGTGTAGTATTAAATTGAAAGTAAGTTGAAAGGTGATACTGTATAGATCTACAATGCCGAAACAACAAAAATCGACCAAAGAGAAAATGCATTTTGAGCATATTTTCAATGCTATAACAAAACTGGAAACAATAGGGTTAGCTCTTACAGACTCTGCAAATAATCGAAGATGTGCATGACAATCTAGAGAAAGCTCTTAGAAATGTGATAAAAATTGCTTTAGAGAAACTCAATTCTGTATTAAATAAAAATCCAGGCTACCCTTTAGTACTATTAAGAATTTTTTTCTACGATCGTGTCAAAATGACAAATTTTTGCGCAGTTTCTAGTGTCAAAAGTGACGTTTATACCACTCTTAATATTAGCGCTCAAATTACGTCTTTTTAACACGTTACAATTGGAGGCGTGTTTTAATCATTTATTAAGACACGCTTTGTCGTAAGTTTGAGTGTCAACATAACCTAGAATATCTAACACAATGTGACGGAAAAACTGTCACCGAACTAAGTTTTTATATTTCTGTTACGATCGTAGAAAAAATAGCGTATGATACATGTGTATAAGAGCCATTAAAGCACTAGCGACGTTAAACACTCCGCTAGCGCGTCGTGCTTTTAAACTTGTCGCACGTGCTTTAAAGGCGTACTTATACACTAGTATCATAATATACTATACTTTGTGGTGAGAGAGTTGAAGAAGATGTTGAATTTGACTATAACCACACCTCCTATAAATTTGCATCTATAACATGATGCGATGCTGAACGTTGTTTTTCCCAGTTAACGAAATATACTTACAGACAAGAGAACAAATTTTACAACTGAAAATTTAGAGCAATATATAATTTGCAATGCCAACGTCTTTTAATTTACATAATTCAGTAGTTGTAAAATGTTAAAAATTCTGTGAATTTTGCTTTTAAATTTGTTTTAAATATTAAAATTATATTCAAATAGAGGTTTATTATATTTTATATTATACAATAAATAACTTGTTTTTTTTAATAAATTATACATTGGAGTTTGTTGATGTTGTACATTGTTTTTTATTTTTATGACATAATTCAATTTAAGAACCTGACTGCTTGATTCCGAATTATTAAAAATATATGCCTATTAATTTTTTATCTTAAAATCGGCACCTATTTTGACATTTTTGCGACCTAAATGTTTTTTGTATGATTAACTTGAAAAGAGGCTTCCACGAATGGGGCCCCCAGTTAATCCGCTGCGAATTCCGGTTCAATGGGATTGCCGGGAACTGCCACTTAATAACCCTTGACTTGGGTTCAGTTAGTTGTTGGAGTGAAACAAAGACTTAACAAACACGAGTATATTGAGTAACAACGATTACAAACGTCACTGATGGACCGATGGTTTTTTACAATAGCTTCAACTGTTGTGACACGCTTGGATTGGCCACGCGGAAATAGCGAATTGCCCGTAACCGTAACACAAAACAACCTGGAAACGTCTTTCCCAGGGAGTTAGACCGACCGCAACCCAGCACAAAGCATAGCTGAACTTGCTTACTCGAAATTCTGAATCTAACTAACGCTGAGTTGACAACGAGCCGAACTCGCAAATTCATCAAGGAGGGGAAAGCTCAAACACTATTGGCTGAGGCGATCCTGCGTAGCCAATCGGAGCGTCGCACGTAGTAATAAATACTTATTCTAAGAATCTTAATGCTAAGCTCTGTCAATGAGGCAATTGAACGAAATCCATAAACACATGATTCCCAAATATGCTAAGTCGGCTTAAGTTCTATTAGAAAATGTATCCATCCGCTTAAAAGCCATTAAGGGAAGCTTACAAATTCCTTTCCAATATTAACAGAGGCAAACAAATACGGCAAGATGCAAATTTGACTTTACCACGACCTTTGAATGAGATAGAACAGTTATGACTTGAATTACATGATTAATTATAATCAAAAAGGTTTTGATGCACGCATCTGTGTGGATCAAACACTAAATATGGATTTTTCTAACCTAAAATAAGCACCCATTTTAAGTTTTTTGCAAGCTAAATATCCGCTCTCTATTTATAATATAACCTGTACAATTTTGACAGAATGACCTAACTCTTACAGAATGTTTAATACCGAAAACCAAAAGGTGCTGTATATGGAAAATTGAGAAAATCGCTTTGAAGATCTGTATTTGTTTTTGTTATTAACAGTTTTATTAACTTAACAGAAGTGTTATATTTGTTAAAATTTCATTATCAACAACCTTAAACTGTCAGATGTAAAATTCCAAAGTCACAACGACTGCCAACATAAATTTAACAAGAACAAGTTCCACAGCCCTCAAGAGTCTAGAGAATAAAAATTTTCGATATGGTAGTAATTTACATTGTAAGACCGTTACCTATAACTTTACGTGCGGGCATGATTATTCATGTGACCACATAAAGTTCAAGTAACAGTCGACCATTGCACAACGTTTTATGGTATTGTGAATCGTACATCTTTAATAAAAGATCATTAAATACAAATGACGTTGCTGCTTTTCTTTACGGATTAAGCTCGTTATGAATTATAACGGGATATCTAAATGAATACGTACCATAGAAACATACATTTGTTATTGCTATGGTTTTAATTATAAACAACCCGTTATAATTCATAACGGGCTCAGCCCGTAAAAAGAGAGTTCAGTAAAGAAGCGTTTACGATTCATGAGACCATAAAAAACTTTATGGTATTCGGAACCGTAAACTCCCGATTACTAAGCTCTGCTTATACGGGTAAAAAGCCTCTTTACTGGCTGAGCCCGTTAGGATTATAACGGGCGCCTCATCATCGATACCATAGTACCTATTCATGATAAACAGCCCGTAAAGAAAGGTAGCAACGTCATTTGAATTTAAGGCTTCCTTTTAGTAAGTTCGTGGAACGCTATAAATTGGCCAATTTGGAATACCAATAACTTCCTTGTAACTGCATTTGAAAAAATACCAGTTTTATAACAACACCATTAGACCTTTCTTTGCCGCGCTAAATGGACAAAAATGTCAAATTTGAAATTTGAAAGAAGTTAGAGAGGCATCTATAAAAAGCGAAAATATTAAATAGGAACGTAAATATAATTTTTAAAATATTTTTCTTCTTTTAGCGCGATGTGAATAAATGATGTTACCACGCATACATATCGACCTTGTTGTAGAGTTGCTTTGTTTTGAAGTAATTAGTATTTTGCTAGAAAAAAAAGTAAAATATTTTATCAAAATTTAACGAAAATAGGTAGTAGTAACAGTAGTAGAATCCAAACGACCCAAACGGATTAGTGTAAGTCGTCATAATACCTTAGCCCAAATCTATTAGTGCAGGTAAAAATGTATATTTACAATTGAAATGGTATTTTACTTGAGTTCTGAATTACAAAGGGAAACTGAGTGTTTAGGTACTGTTTTATATTTCAACTAGCTGAAACCCGCGGCATATGCCGCATTTAAAATGTACGACGAATGTAATAACTTTTGTTGCACAAAAGAAAGTTTTAAAAGCACGCTAGAGATTGGCAGTAAGGAAAAGTTTCAAAAAATATATTTTCAAATGGAAAGTCTCTGGAAAGGAAACGCTTGCCTCTGGAAGGCGTCCTAATTAATACGACGTTGTTGGATGCAATAAAAAAAAATCAGGAAAGAATTAATACTCTTGAGATTATATGTGACTATTCAATTCACCTGTCATCTGTCAAAAAGTAACCAATGAAAATCCAGAATTCTGACGTTTCTTGAACAATCAAAAAAATATCAGCGGATATATCTTCCTAGGAGGTATTCAAGTGACTATTTTTAACAAATGCTATTTTTATTAGAAAAAGTCAATATTAGTGTTCTGTTACTATAGAAATTGCGTAGTTTGTTGCTAGATTTACTGAAAACTAATTTGAAAAGGTAGTTTGGTTCATTAAATAGTCCCTCGAATACCATTCTTAGTCAAAGTTAAGTAGATTATTTTTGCGGTGGTATCACTACTCATGTCCATTGCGCTTTGGATTAGGACTCGTGCTATCGCACTCGTCCTAATCGTACCAAAGCGCAATGGACATTCGTGACACCACCGCAAAAATAGTCGACATAACTTTGACTACTCATGGTATTATAAGTGAAAATTATTTGCGCCACCGAAATAATTTTCAGCTGCTTGCAATCTGTGTTTCTTTTCAGGTTTAAGCCGTTGAGGCGTTGAGCGTCATAAAAATATAAATGCGGTAACTCAAGTCTCCAGTTACGCCGTTACTGTTATTGTTAAATAACTCGGTTAATTATTATTTCTTTGTCATTTTAAACTGGCATTATTATTATTATCTCTATAATAGCAACCATAAGTAACTGTTTATAATGTTTATATGCTAGCGAGTTGTTCTTAAATCGCTAGTGAATTAATAGTAGATTGTTCTACAAGTTAAGAAAAGTGAGAGTTTTCCAGCGAATGCAAAAGTTTTACGTGAGCATGGAAGACTTACTTTTCCAATGTGTTGAACATGCAATTTTTCCGTGTAGTTGACAAAAATATCTTTTTAAATAATTTTGGTCAAAGTATGGAAGCGCAATGTTTACTGTACTGTATAAATACAGACTCCGGCAACGAAGCGGGGGTGGAAGATATTTCTAAAACTATGAGAGTTACATGAATATTGTGTATATAAAAGTTGTAGGTACGAAAGTGGTGCACATTACTAAAATATTTTTGATTATACAGGGTGTCGCAAAAAAGTATGGCGAATCAAACTTGCTTTTTTTTAAAATAGAAATACTCATCATTTTCAGATAAAGTTGCATGGGTCTAACGTCAACTGTTTTGGAGATATTAACGATTTTATGCAAAAAAAATGCTGAACTTCAGGCGACTGCTGTAAGCGACAGAAAACAATTGAATGAAGGAAAACGTTACCAAAAAATTATGATTTTTGTAAACTATCTTTCAAGTGTAAAATGGTGGATCTGGGTATTAATGTTATACAGAGTGCTCAATATTTACAAATTTAATAATTTCGATTTTTTTTAAATGGAACGCCCTGTATATTTTTGTATTTTTAAAAAGCCCTTTTAATGAGCTTTCTTTTGATATGTTACTTCATACTTCTAAGTTCAACTGTTTTTCAGATATGCGTGTTTGAACATAAAAACAATTTAAACCCCTTAAGATGCTTTATTTCAAGGGATAAAAAACAAACGCCCTTAAAATAGTGATTTAAACGCATGATCTCTCTTAGAATAAAAGTACAAAACCAGGTTTAGAAAATATAAATTCAGTCAGTGTTGATACTGGAAATAAACACGACAAAACGATAAATGCAGGAATAAATTAATTCCACGATCAAATTAAATCAGATAAAAAAAAATAAAAGCCAATACACCAAAAGCTTATACGGAATTACACTAAATGTTCAAATAGTTCTCCTTTCCTGCTCTGAGTATTAAAGCTGTACAGAGAATTCGTAATCTGCAAATATAATTAGTTTGATTTATTTAAATGGAACACCCTGTATATCCCTGTATTTTTAAAAAGTACTTTTAATGAGCTTTCTGCTTCTACTTCATTTCCTATCTCAAAATTCGGTCGTATTGGTTATTTCTAGTTTTGAGTTCTGGTTCAATTTTTGTATTTTAAGCTTGGTTTTATCTTTTGTTTGAAGAATTCAAGTGTTTAAATCATTATTTTAAAGGCGTTTGTTTTTTATCCCTTGAAATAAAGCATCTTAAGGGGTTTAAATTGTTTTTTATGTTTAAACTCGCATATCTGAAAAACAGTTGGAACTTAAGAGGTATGAAGTAACATATCAAAGGAAAGTTCATTAAAAGAGCTCTTCAGAAATACAAAAATATATAGGGCGTTCCATTTGAAAAAAATCGAAATTAAATTTGCAAATATTCAGCACTGTGTATAACATTAATACCCAGATCCACCATTTTACACTTGAAAAATAGTTTACAAAAATCATAATTTTTTGGTAACGTTTTCCTTCATTCAATTGTTTTCTGTCGCTTACAGCAGCCGCCTGAAGTTTAGCATAAAATTGTTAATATCTCCAAAACAGTTGACGTTAGACCCATACAACTTCATATGAAAATGAAGAGTATTTCAATACAAAACTTTTAAGCTACCTAAATATAAGGCATTCTATTTAAAAAAAGGTAAGTTTGATCCGCCACACTTTTTTGAGACACCCTGTATAATCAAAACTATTTTAGTAATGTGCACCACCTTAGTACCTACAACTTTTATATACACAATATTTATGCAACTCTCATAGTTTTAGAAATATCTTCCACCCCCGGTTCGTTACCGGACCCTGTATAAATTCACCATTATACATTATAGAACAGAGCTTACTTGAAAATGGATGAATCTGTTATTAATTCATTTAGTTCATTTTTAGGTGAAATCAATATGATTGTGAGCAGTTATAAAAAGTATCAAAAAGTAACTTTTTTTAATGTCACCAATGGCAATGTGAAAAAATAATACATTATAAGGAAGAGAAAAGCATAATTTTTCCCAAGATGTGAGTTTGCAGCTCAAGGGCGATGCCAAGCACTACAAATACACAGAGGGAAAAATGGTGTTCTGCCCTGCCGTGTATATACAATTTTTTCAACCGCCAGGATCAGAACCATAAGGAACATATTTTTCGACGACTGACATCGAAAGTAGATTTTTTTCACTGTCATTTGACAACAGAAAGTTGACATTTGCCGCTGAGCGTGCGTTTTCATCTTTTTGCCGCTCGCCGAGCGTTTTGGGTTTCCGCGTGAACAAAATAGGTAGCCACGTCCGAATGTTTCCTTGACAATGCCCGTCATTTGTCGAAATAATCGCGTCACATGTCTAATAGACTGCGCGAGTAATGTTAACTTGATTGTCAATTAATATTTGCAATAAAATGAAATATGATATTTTCCATTAATAATATGCTCAGTCGTCGAAAAAATAGTATGTATGTTTCGAGCTAAAAGTGCGCTAGCCGCTTTTGCATGATTGCTGGTTTCGGCTTTCATGCGCAAGCGGCAAGAATGCACTTTCAGCTCTTAACATACAATATACTATTTCATTACTCTAAATGAAAATTATGCTGTAATATGGATTGGGCCATAATAATATATAACAGCAATGAGATAACATGAACAACAAAATAGAATGCTTGAGTAAGAGATGACCATACGAAAAAAAATTATTTTAGTAGGCATGTGTGGTTGACATCTGTCATAATTAAATGTGCGTCAGGCCTACTCGAATATTTGCTATTATGTTTATCTCTTTCTTACTCGAGCAATACGAGTTATTTTCTTGTTCACGTTATCTTATTGCTATTACAGTAAAATTCACCTTCGCGGATGCACGGACACCTCCCTTGGAAGGACAGTTTCTCATGGTCCCGACCGACTCTCATATAATTTGCATTGTGTTAACTCCCTCTTGGACGGACATTCTCTTGAACGGACGCGGACACAAGAAAATGTTCTCTTAAACGGACAAAAAACAAAATAAAAAATAAACGCCTTGTCTCATATTTCTGTCCCAAGTGTCGCTGTTGCATTTCTCAATAGTGCCGCGCACCAACTTCACTGCCTGCCTTCACTGAGAAACTTTCCCGAGTTAACCGGGGATTCACCGACTTCAATCTTTCGATACACACGGGGATTCAGGATTAGTCTGACATCTATGAGGAAAAGACACAGTGGGGGACACATTCATTGTAGAAATTGCACCAAATATAAAAATTCTCACGCTTAAACAAAAAATTGAGATTGTTGAAGTTCACAATAGGGAAAAGTTAAGTGTAAGGAACTTATCCAAGCGTTTTGATATCGGAAAAACACAAGCTGCTAATATAATTAAACATAAAGAAAATATTTTGTGTAGCCAGTGACATTAAAATAGTAATAGGTGACCTGAATGCCAAGATTGGCAAAGAAGAAATATACCAAGAACACATCGGTAGATTCAGCATACATGATGAAAGCAACGACAATGGGTCACGAGTAATAAACTTTGCTGCATCAAAGAACATGGTTGTCGGGAGCACAATATTTAATCACAAACGAATACACAAAATCACATGGACATCTCCTGACGGAGAAACGGAAAGTCAAATTGACCATGTGCTCATATCCAGCAGACATGTGTCTAATCTGATGGATGTAAGAACTTACAGAGGAGCCAATATTGACTCCGATCATTTCCCAGTTGGCACTAGACTAAGGGCCCGGATCTCCAATGTCAAAAAGACTAAAGGCAGGCAAGCCACTAAATATAATACAAACGCTCTAAAAAATGAAACAACTATGAACGCTTATAAAAGCTATATCAGCTCCAACCTAAACCTGAATGAAAATGAATCAATAAATGATATGTGGCAAAGATGCAGCGAAGTCATAAAACAAGCAGCTGAAAGCACCCTGGGACCAGAACAGAAGAAAGCACGTAATGATTGGTTCGACGAAGAATGTCAAACCGTGACAGATAAAAAAAATAAGGCATACCAGAGGAAACAACATCACAGAACAAGAGAATCTGAAGAAACCTACAGAAAACTGAGGAGAGAAGAAAAAAGGGTACATAAAAGGAAAAAAAGAGAAGCTGAAGTTAGAGTATTAGAGGAGATAGAAGAATTAAGATATCGTTCGGAAACTAGAAAATTCTACCAAAAATTAAACAATATAAGAAAAGACTTTAAACCCAAAGTCAATATGTGCAAAGATAAGCAGGGATGCATCCTTACTGACAAAGAGAACATTCTTAATATATGGGTAGAGTACTTCTCAGAGCTACTAGGAAACACTAGCAGCCATGTAGCGGAAGAAATGGAAGTGCTAAATAAAGACCCCGTAGAACCACCAAGCATAGATGAAGTACAGCACGCTATAAAGAAGCTAAATAACAATAGAAGTCCTGGAAGTGACGCTATAACAGCTGAAATGTTTAAAGCGGGTGGAACAGCTTTAGTAAAAGCAACTCATCAAATTATCGTCAAAATATGGCATCAGAAACAGATGCCTGATGAGTGGAATATGGGAGACATATGTCCTCTGCACAAGAAAGGGGACCAGTTAGAATGCAGCAATTATAGAGGTGTTACCCTTTTGAATACTGCCTACAAAATATTATCGCATATCCTGGCAACCCGCATACGGGCATATGCTGAACCTAAAATCGGACAGTACCAGTGTGGATTCCGACCCGGACGGTCAACGACAGATCAAATTTTCATACTACGTCAGATTCTAGAAAAATGTAATGAATATAATATCGACACGTTCCACTTCTTCATTGACTTTAAGGCTGCCTATGATAGTATACTACGGCCAAGACTATATGAGGCCATGAATGAACTACAAATACCTGAAACTCTTATCGACCTTACAAAAATGACACTATCTAAAGTGAGGTGTACCGTGAAACTACAGAATGAGAATTCTAACTCTTTTGAGACAAATGTAGGTGTTAGACAGGGCGATGCGTTGGCGTGCCTCCTGTTTAACATAGCGTTGGAAAAAGTGGTTCGGGAAGCGAAGCTTGATGCTAGGGGTACTATTTTCAATAAATCCACCCAAACTATGGCATACGCAGATGATGTAGATATCGCATGTAGAACAGTAAGAAAAGCTAAAGAATCCTTCGCAATACTCGAGAAAGCAGCAAAAAACATGGGCCTACATGTAAATGAAAATAAGACCAAATTCATGGCTGCCACAAAAAACAATAGAGTGCGGGATGTGGGTCAGAATATTACAATTGGCGACCGCAACTTCGAAGTAGTACAAGAGTTTATTTATCTCGGAACTTCAGTGAATAAGAATAATGATATCTCAAAAGAAATAAAACGACGGATTATGTTGGCTAATAGATGTTACTATGGACTCTCCAGGTATTTAGGCAGGCCGAGTCTGTCTCGTACCACAAAAGTACGAATATATAAAACACTAATTATCCCAGTTTTGATCTACGGCTCCGAAGCATGGACACTGACAAAAGCGGATGAAGTGCTGCTAGCATCCTTTGAAAGAAAAATCCTGCGGAAGATCTTTGGTGCAGTGCGGGAAGAAAATGTCTGGAGGCGTAGATATAACTTTGAAATTGATAATATGTACAAAAGGGAAGGAAACAACGACATAGTAACGATCATTAAGGTTGGAAGGCTTAGATGGGCAGGTCATGTGGCAAGATACGATACCAATAATCCAGTCAGAAGGGTCTATGAGGCCCAACCAATTGGCACAAGAGGACGAGGACGACCGAAACTTCGTTGGAAAGATGGGGTTGACGCAGACGCAATAAAAATGGGAGCCCCCAACTGGAAAATGGCTGCACAGAACCGGAAAGAATGGCGAAAGAAGCTCGAGAAAGTCAAGGCCCCGCTGTAGGGCTGTACGACTATTGATGATGATGATGATGATGAAAATATTTTGTATGTAGTAGTATTTTGTAAGGTAACAAATCCTTATTTTTTCCTTAAGTTTTAAGTTTTTTGTTTATTTTAAAAACATTTACATACATATACGTTTTAAATGTCCCAATTTCTTTAATTACAGTTTTCATTAAAAAACCGACTTTTTTTCGTATTTCTTTTAGGCAGACACCTCTCTTGAACGGACACTTTCAGTCGGTCCCGTTGGTGTCTGCCCAAGGGAGATCTCACTGTATACAGACAGATCAATAAAAAACCAATTAGGGCAGGCTGTGATATGTGTTATAGGTTTGGCAGTACTGAAGTGTCAAATTCAAGATTTGCAGGTTAAGTTTTACGTCAGTCTGTGTCAAACAACGAACAAAACCTAACCTGCTAATCTCGAATTTGACATAGACTGACAATACACTTCAGTACTGCCAAACGTATAACACATATCACAGCCTGCCCTAATTGTTTTTTTTTATCTCTCTGTATATAGTTGTGGCCCCATCGGTATTTAGCAGTCTTTGAACTTATTTTACGAATACCATGACAACAGACATTTTAATTTTGTTTCATATTGTCCCTTTAGAGAAAATGTGTTCTTTCTGTGACAATCCTTGTAACCTAAAATATGATTCACCATTCTCTATTTGTGATCGCCAACTGTCCTTGTATCTTAAAACAAAAGCAATTAAAACTTGTAAAGAAACTGTGACAGTAAGCACCTGAAAAAATTAATTGTGATTTTGCGTCGAATGTATTTTTCCCTCTTTATTGTTATTAGTCTTCTTCTTCTTCTTTGGTCTGTTTGCTGGCGGTCCGGGCGGGTCGTCCCCGAAACGAATACGCTGCTGTCGGTGCCACTGGGTCTCACACTCCATTTACGATTCGTTTCCATTCTTGACGACGTCTTGGGCATCGATAACCGATAATCGCTGATTCTTTAAGTCGCCCTCGATATTCTTTAGCCAGGTTTTCTTCGGTGTTAATCGCTGAATTCTCCAGTCTGCCGGACAGTCTTACCAAAAAAGTTTACATGGCAAACGGTTATCATCCATTCGGCAGACATGTCCGAACCATCGTAGTCGACGTTTTTGTATTTGTTCTCCTATCAGTGTTTGTTGATCACATCTTCCTGTAATTGTTTCGTTTCGAAGGCGGTCGCCTCAAGCATCGCATTTGGAAGACCTCAAGCTTGTCGAGGTCCGGCTTGAGCAATGTCCACGTTTCCGATCCATAAAGAAGAATGGGAAGGATCAGCGTTCGGTATAAGCGTACTTTCGTTTTGATGGTAGTATTTGTTCGTTTCCATGTTCCATGTTCTGATGTCGATGTTTACGTATCAATAAACAAATTTAGTGCTATAGTGGGCTAACTCATAACCATACAATTGTTGAAATATTGCCATTTTTTTTCTGTCGTACATTATTCAAGTTTTTGATGGAAGTTTTGTTAAGAATCGAGTTGGCGTTGTCAGGGATATGTTTACAGCATGTCAATTGTTTCCGATAACTGTCAGTATTAACTGTTAATTCTACGCCACGAGCTCTAATTACACATTCTAGACGTCTAGGCATACTGCTAATCAATTGTGCAAGATTTTCTTGTGGTAACCTATCCTAATGTCCGAAGCCAATTAGGGCGAGTGCGAATTGCTCTTCCCAGTTGAACCCACACGTGTTCTATCTGGTTCAGGTCTGGTGAGCAGGCTGGCCAATCCAAGAGTGTAATTCCAACTTCGTTTAGATGTTGCAGAGTGTGGCCATCCATTATTTTGCATTAAACGAAAGTTGTTACCAACAAAATGACTAAACGGAACAACATATTCCTCAAGAATGTTCCTAATGTACCTATCTGCGTTGAGGGCTGCTCTATCACAGATGTGAAGCTCTGTGCGCGCATCTGAAGAAATCCCTCCCCATACCATTACCGAACCTCCAAAAAAATTTGAAGTTGTGGCCATAGCACAAGCAGCATAGCGTTCTCTTGGTCATACCCGTGAACGACCATCTGGAGCATCCAAACTAATCGAGACTCATCTGTCCATAACACGCATCTCCATTCGAGATCCCCCCAGTTCTGGTAAGTTCTAGCAAAATTTAGTCGATTATGTTTGTGGCGTACTGAAAGTTTTGGACCAATGGCAGCCCGATATGGTTTCAGATTGTTTTCGTGGAGTCGTCGCTGAACTGTACCTGACAATATTTGAACATTTCTGACAGCAGCCAGTTCATTAGCAGTAATTGTAGCTGTTGCAGTGCGATTTCTTAAAGATTGTAACAACATAAATCGATCATTTTTGCACATCTTACTGGAGATATCAGCATTTTGGCACGGAAGTGAGAATTAACAGTTAATACTGACAGTTATCTCAAACAATTGACATGCTGTAAACATATCCCTGACAACGCCAACCCGATTCTTAACAAAACATCAAAAACTTGAATAATGTACGACAGAAACAAAATCGCAATATTTTAACAATTGTATGGTTATGAGTTAGCCCACTATAGCACTAAATTTGTTTATTGATACGTAGACATTCAAATCATCAAATGACAGCTGAGATGTTACAATTCTATCTACGTCTTCTGCAGTTCGTAACTTGTTTCCTAAAATGTAATATTTTGTAATTAATTAAAGTTTTGAGAGGTATCTTTATAAATACCTGCCGGCTTCTTTGGCAGCTTCAAGGAATGTATCGTAAACTTGGCCGTTAATGGTTTTCAAATCATCAAATGACAGCTGAGATGTTACAATTCTATCTACGTCTTCTGCAGTTCGTAACTTGTTTCCTAAAATGTAATATTTTGTAATTAATTAAAGTTTTGAAGAGTATCTTTATAAATACCTGCAAGAATTAAAAGCATGTGACAATGTGGTAATCTCCTTTTTTAAAAATCTGTTACACAAACAACCATAGTTTCCAATTTAGTGTAACTACAAAACACCACAATGTTGTAATGCCTTAGTTTTAATTTGCGATACTTCAAAGTGACGCTGCAGAAGAGAGAAGCAATAAGATTGTACTTACAAGTTTATTCAAAACTACTTACCTAACATAACCGTAAAGAATTAGTCGAAGACCAATTTTTGCTTTTTGGGAAATCTGAACAACGCTAATCCCTTACCTTGCTTTGTACTACAATTATCTGATGCACAGTAGACCATTTAACAGAATTAATACTTGTAGCCACTGCTAGAAGACATTAGTTATTGCCAGGCCAATCTGAAATTTTGTAGGTTATCTAACCTAATCTTTAAAGACACGCCTTTTTAGCGTGTGCGTGCGGCTTTAATTTTAGGAGCGTTCAATAAACAGATATGAACATTAACCAAAGTGGACTTGCCTTCGAAGCTGAGTCAATAGTTTTAAAAAACACAAGAAATAGGCATAATAAATAATTGTTTTCTGTGATAATATCGCTATTAAAAGTTAAGGGAAGTTTGTTTACAAAAGCCCGAAAATAGAAATTGGCGAATGCAACCGTGGTACTTTTAGTTGTGTAAACACGGCTTTTAGTTTTCTGCATTATTATAAGTGATAATGATAATATTATATACGTTTCTTTTGAGGTTGGAGTCATTAATTAGAATTAAAAACCACACGTTTATTTCAAATTTTTTACTTCCTCTTCAGATGAATCATGATAAATTATTTAGAAAGTTTGACGAAACATAACTGTAAATAATTCAAGTTTTAAAATAATAATACAAAATGAAAATAATGATAATAATAATAAAACAGATAAATACACTCCATTATCAGTAGTTTTGAGTTTTTGACACGTCATGTTTACAATTTCGCAACAACAGCCAGAAACAATAATAAATAATAATAATAATAATTAATTAAAATTAAATTAAAAATAATTATGTTGTGTACCTACTATATACTATAAGTTCTTATTATACCTCTCTAATTGGCAACTGTCTAGGATATCTCGGATCTATCATCTCGGGAAACAATGCCGACAAATAAAAGTTTTTCAGTTTTGGTAGCATTTCTTCATTCCAAAAAGAAGCATAAATTTTAATAATTTCCACTGAAATTCCACGAGGAGTCCAAACTACAAAGTAACACTTTTCTCTCTTAGTTATATTTAATTGTCCCTGAATTTGGTACATATAATTGTCTTTTTTTTTAAATTTTAACTTTCCTTCATGTATTTCACAAAATTTAATACACTTATTTACTACAGCTTCTTCAGGGGTAAACATTCGCGCATTATACGGACATTTCACCTCTATAATGGCATCGTCATTTATTAAACCGTTAGGAGAAGCCCCAAGGTATGGATGCAAATCATACACAAACAAACCGCATTCACTGACACTTAATTTTGTGATTTCTTTAAATTGTTCAATGGCTTGATGCTCATTATCGCTTCCATAACGTGTAGCAATACTTCCAGAAAATTGTTGGTACAACATATTTTTCACAGTGTTGGCACAGGATGTCGACTGGCGCATTTTACAAATTCTACCAAAGTTCGAAGCTGTGAGCCGTTTCCGTCGTTCTTGAAGCCATTGATGGTTTTTGCTCTGTCTAACAGTGCCCAATAAGATTTCTTCTCTGTTAATAGTTTTTTTTATGGCTCTACATTCCTTTAGGAATTGTAGCCGCTCATTCATGTGAGCTCTGGAAACTCATTTATTGTGGTGAGTTAATCCACGTTCTTCCATTCTTGATTTATTCTAGTCTGTTGTTGGTCTTTGCTTCTTCCGTTAATTTCCTCCACCTGTCTCGGTCCTGTACCTTGTCCCACCATGTTTGTATCTCCAGTCTCCTTATATCCTCCAGTACCTGCTCTTCCCACCTGCTTCTCGGTCTCCCCCTTCCTCTCGTGATATCTGGTCTCCATGTTGTAATTTTCTTTACTTCTTTATTGTCTCCCATTCTCCTTATATGGCCGTACCATCGGAGTCTTTGCACTTTTATGGTCTTCACTATATCTTTTCCTTTTAGAATGTCTTTTATTTCAAAATTCATTAATCTTCTGTATTCCCCATCAGTGACTTTATTTAATCCATATATTCTTCTTACTATCTTCCTTTCCAATATTCGTAACTGTTCTTCTTCCAGGATTGTTAAATTCGCTGTCTCCGCACCATAGGTAACTACCGGTTTAATAGCCTTATATACCTTCATTTTTGTGTTTATGCTTATATTTTTGCTTTTCATTATGCTTTTGTATTTATAATAAGCTTTGTGCCCCGCCTGTACTCTGTGGCCAATCTCAGTATTTCTGTCGCTTTTGCTGTTAATTATTATTCCCAAGTATTTAAAGTTTTCTACTACTTCAAATTCAACATTTCCTATTTTTACGGCTTTGATTGTGGTTCTTCTATTTCCTCTGCTTATTTCCATGTATTTGCTTTTTTCTTGGTTTATTGTGAGACCTTTTTGCTTTGCCTCTTGTTCAATATTTTTAATTGCTTCTTCCAAGCTTCTTCTGTCTTTAGCTAGCAGAGTGAGGTCGTCTGCATACGCTACTACTTGTGTCGCTTTGTTGATGATTGTTCCCTTAAACTTGCACTCATTAATTACTGCATCTAGTGTTAGTATAAACAGTGTTGTTGATAGCCCATCTCCCTGTCTCACCCCAAGATTAATTTCAAAGTCTTCGGTTTCTCCTTCTTCTGTCCTGACTGTTGCTTGTGAATTTTTCATGGTCATTTCTGTCAATCTGTTAAGCCATTTTGCAGCCTTAGGCAAACAAGTAGAGTATCTAAACCTTCAGCACAGTCTGTCTGTATCTCGAATCGGAGGTCAGCACTTTCAATTTCATTTAGCAAATAATCACAAATACCAGCTCTGTTCTTTCCCATTTAAATCTGAACACCCTGTGTATGGGCGTAGCTGTCTCGTTTCAACCATTTTTAGATCGCCCGTTGTATAACACACGCTCATTTAAGGCGCGAAAAACTGGCTTGAACCGGCGAAGACTCCGCGTCGCCATTGGTTGTTGCTCCGCGGGGGTAAAGCGTGGCGTCACCCGGATACTTGCAGACGCGAGTTCTGGCTGGGCTGCGAAGAACACAGGTGGTGTGTGGCGTGCGAGTTGTGAGTTCTCACGTCGTGGTGTGGGTGCAATGGGCATTTTGAATCCAGTTCTGCTTCCTTAAGTAAAGGGTCGTCCCCTTTAACTCGACGAGTCGAGGATCTATCCTGGCAGGTTGTGTGGAGTCTCATTTCCGCTGTTGTTGCTCTCGTAGGAGCGCATTCCGATCTCCGCCATGACAGGCGGATTCGATGCCGATTGTCCCGCATGCCTGTTCGCGGCTAATTGAATGCCACAGGCTGTCGTCCACCGCCAACCGACTGCATGCACTCCTCAAGGACCATCTACGAATTAAGGTACCTGTAAATAGAACCATTTAAACATAATAGTTGTTACTCGTGTGAACGATGTTGCGTTTGTGCTCATTCTGCGGGGGCGTATTTGTGCCTGTTTGCTCATTTATTACTGTTTAATCCGCAAACGAACGCATCGCATAGCCGTGCGACGCCGTAATTGTCACAATTTGTTCGAGACCTTTCATATGTGCGCTGGCTTCGTGCCTCGTTTATCAGGTGTTAAGTTAATTTATCGTATGCCTGGGCGACGTGGCATTGGCTGGCATATATTCAAAATTCGCATATCTTTGCGAGGCTATGTTAGCCCCCTTTTGGCCAAATATTGCAGTTACGCTGCCCCTTTGCCTAATGAATTAGGCCGTTAGTTAATTCGTCGCATATCTTTGCAGCACCGTGTTTGCCAACAGCTACACTGCTTCCGTCGCCTACGCCGGCGTATGATTTGTTGTCATGAACTAACGCCCCCTTTTAGGGCGCACATTGTTAATTGTTCTTTATGATGTATAGTGTTGTGTTGTGTGTTGTACAGTAGCATTAACGCGTCCATCAGCTGGTGCGTATATATTTTTTAAGAGATAATATAAGCTTGGCGGCGCGAGTTGCCGCCCGAATGTAAAGTCGACCAATAGACACATATCTGATTAAGGGACGTATTATTGTTGTTCGACCTGTGCATGCTCTGTTTCAGATAGCGCCCTCCAGTGTGAAGATAGATGTACGACGGGGCTTGAGAAATTGGAGCGTGCAGGAACCAGACAGCCGTATTGTAAGTGCTACAAAAATGTTTTATGCGTTGAATAAGGCCTTCATACGGAAAAGAGAAATAAGTAAAGACACTAAGATCCGCATATTTAACAGTATATATGTACCCACCCTAATATATGGCTGCGAAACCTGGACCATAAATGACAAAGGTCGAAGCAAAATGCAAGCGTGTGAAATGCGATATTTGCGTGCGGTGATGGGTGTAACAAAAAGGGACAAAATCAGAAACAGTGTAATCCACGAGTGGTGTAATACTGTGCCAGTGCTGAATATAATTGAGAACAGGCAATTGATGTGGTTTGGGCACATGATACGGATGAATGAAGACCGAATGGTTAAACGCATTTGCACTGTGGGTAGTGATAAAAAACGCAAGAGAGGGAGACCGCTTAAGACCTGGAATAACGAGATAGGAAGAATTTTGCAATCAAGAAACATGAAATGGCACGAGGAAATGACTAAGGCTAAACATCGAATGGTTTGGAGGAAAGTCATAGCCAACACCTCTACACCGTAAGGTAGAAGAGGACGAATTAAGTAAGTAAGTAATCACTAGAAAAAATGTATATTGCAAATTTATAAACTTAAGTAATGCTACAACAGACAAGTTAACGAACGTTACATTCAAATCAAAGCAGACAATAGAAACTTAAAAGAGTAAATCTAAATTGTTTGTAATCTAATAAATAATGTATACTCGAATTTGTTGTTAATTTAGTAAATTATATCCAAAAACTCATAACTATCTGCATGTAAAATGTTCTTCTGGATATCAAAAAATGCGGCGCAAAACTGACCCACTCATGCACTCCATACTTTCATTGACATCTGAATCAGATCTAGCAAGAGAAATTATAATAGGAGGAATATCATACACGCTACAGTGACCCATATATTTAAACCAATCATAGTTTATCAATTTTCTGCAGTGTTCAATAGATTTTTTTCAACATCCCCCCAATTTCGAAAAGTGCCTCATTTCATAAATTTGCTTATTTTTCGAAGAAGGTTGCATATTTACGTGTCTGTTATAGTACGTTTTAACAAACCCCCATACAAATTGATTAGCATTTTTTTAAAATACTAAATGATGTAAGCTGCCGCGTGGCGCAGTTGGGCAAGCGCCAGGCTTGCATTAAGCAAGTCCTCAGTTCGAATCCCGCAAGAGCCGGAATTTTTTTGTAGCCTTGGCGATTGGAATCGGGTTTGGTGAGACCATTCACAGTTGGGCACCAAATTAACTGTGCTCTACTCAGAACCACTCCAAGTAGCACAAGACATTGTACCAATATTGGTCAAATGTTAAATAAATGTCTTTCATTGGCTCAACATTTCATCGTACAGTATATGTCTTTTATATGTTACACCAATATTGGTTCTACAACATTTATTTAAACATGTTGGCAATGCATTGGTCGGATGTCTTATATCTGTTGTTGGAGAGCCGACTTAAATCCAACATTGAATAGACATTGTAAATTCGACAGTAGGATGATATTAGCTAGCCAAAGTTTCACCAACATAAAACCAACATTCTAAATAAAATGAAATATTTCGATTTAAAGCCAATATTTAACCAGCATTCGAATAACGACAGTAAAATGATATTGGTTGGCCATTGTTTAACCAATATAAAACCATTATTCTGAATAAAATGGTGATTACCTACTTAAATCTTATATTCAACCAACATTCAAAATACAACAGTAAAATGATATTCGTTAGACAATGTTTAACCAATATAGAATAATCATTCTAAATAAAATGCTGGCTACCTATTTAAATGCTATATTCGACCAACATTCGAAATACAACAGTAAAATGATCTTGGTTAACCAATGTTTAACCAATATAATGGCGTCATTCTAAATAAAACAATAGCTACTCACAATATTTAACCAACACTCGAATTGGGACAATACAATTATATTGGTTGACCAACGCCTAATCAATATAAAGCCAATATTCTATGTAAAACGATGAGTTATATTATAACTTAAATGCAGTGTTTAACCAACATTCTAAATACAGCGGTAATATAATATTTGTTCGCCTATGTGTAAAAAATATAAAACCTTTATTCTAAATAAAAGATGAATTCTTACTAAAATCTAATATTTAGTATTAATAAAACTAAAGATTTCGTCTTGATCCACATATATTTTTAAAAAATTCCCGAACGTTTTCGGCTTATGTCATCTTCAGGGGACGTTAATTAACAAACAAACAAAATCACAAATAAACAGCACAAACTCGCTACAATTGCCATGGTGGGTTGACTAGAACTAATATTTAGTCAGTATTTGAAATACAGCAGTAAACAGATATTCGTTAGGCAGTCTATCACGAACACAATCAACGAACTTAGGCTACTTAAACAGGAAATTGCGAACTTCATTTTTTATTAAAATATGAGTATATTTTGGTACAATTGTCTCTGCTCAGAGATTATTAACGACGTCACAGAGTGTGTACAACTAACTCTCAGAGAATGGAAAGAATTATTATAGTGCAAATAAATTACCTAGTGATAAAATACGTTGCTTATTTATTTCTAGTCCCACTTCTCTTGTAAAAGTATTCATTCTCCATCTCTCCGTGTTTATACAAATTTTAATAAATTTAAAATTAAAACAAATGTAATTAATACTATCGACGAGCTAAGCAGTAATCACTTTCTATGTTCTGACTTACCCTTACCATTTAATTTTCAAAAAAAACTGCCTATTTTGTGGCGAGATTATTATACGGACAGTGAAAGAAAATCGTGTTTTAAAATCGGTAGTTTGTGTTCGAACTCTAAAGTTTAAAGATTCTATATTAAGCATTTGTGAAGCACGCAAAGATTTATGGACAGCAAATTCATTTATTATTCCCCACAATTACGTACGAAAACTCATTGTGGTGTTTAAAAGAAATCTATTTACCTGACAAAAATACCGCATTTTTTATTCTAAAAAAGCCTGCTGCTACTTTACAAAAGATTATTGGGTTCAAAACTATAATAACGTAGCACCGCAAAAATAGCCTGTTTTGAGCTTTGGTGTTCATAACTTTTATATTTCTCCTTGGCTTCGATGTCAAAAGAAATAAAAATACAATTTTAAATAATAAACTTTAAAAAATCATAAAAACAAAAAATATTACATTCCTTTATTAGCATTACATACACACAGCGTGAATTATAAATAAGAAATTTGTTTAAACAGCCTCATCCCAAATATAAAAGCTATCTAGAAATAAGAAAAAAATCGAATATAAGCATTAAAACTCAAAAATGCACTTTTCATTAGTGTGGTTACACAAATAGCTATTATTATTCCCAAGATCTTTCAAGTTGAATACCGCCTCACGAAAGAAAATTTAGATTATATTTTTTAAGCTGAGCCAGTTCGTGTTATTTTGATGCCGAAACACGACGCGGTTTACATAGCTTTAGATTTACTATGATTAATTAATAGCGTAATGAAAATGTTTGTAAAGAACGTTTCCTGTAAATCTCGTTCACGGTTTGAATAATAAGATTTTGTTATCCATGATTTCTTCTTTGCTGGATTTTTTGGCACTCAGTGGTTGATTGATTGAAAAATAATTATATTTATGTTCGAAAACTTCTCGAAATTTAAGCACTATATATGTTACAGGAAATGTATGAAACCTAGGAAGTGTATACAATTTCTAGTAAATGTATATAATGCCGAGCCAATTTAGGAAATGTGTAAAATAATTAGTCAAAGGTTTTTTAATACATACATTTCCTAGGAAATGTATGTATTTCCTAAATGGTACTAGGAAATGTATGAAAATCAACATTATACTGTAGAATTTGTGAATGAATGAAAAATAAAATACAGATGAACTGAAGTTTTCCTTAGCAGTGAGACGATTTTTCAGTGCTAGTAACCTAACCTAACCTAACTTAACCTAACCTACTGACATAACATCCCGAATTTAACACATTTCCGATTCTAGTTTAGGAAATGTACACAATTCCTAGGAAATGTGTATAATAAAATTTATTTCACACATTTCCTGACGATTTTAGGCATTATATACATTTCCTAGGAATTCTACATAATGACGGATTACATACATTTCCGGTAACATATACACTAAATTGTGGAATAAAATCCCCACTTGAGACCCAGTTTTTACGGTTTTGGCTGTTAAACTTTTTTATTATGAAACCTCTTAAATATTTTTAGATTTTTTATACACTTATTAATTCTCTCGTATTGGTATTGATTCATCATAAAATTTGGTACAAATAATGAAAACCGCAGAAATAATTTCATAGGATGCTGTAATAAACATTAAAACAGGTTGCTTCGTAGCAGATATGGAATTTTCCATTCCTAGAAAGAACAGGTAAATGTGCCCTTCAGTACCAGGAAATGCAAAGGACCGCTCCCTCCAACTACAATAGCTTTGCAGGCTTTGCTTATTGTACCTGACAATTCAGTGGCGGCGCTATATTGTATCATTCAGCCGGGAATATCATTACTTTTTATTTGAATAGCTTCATTTATTTGCCGTTATTAATGAGTTCGCAATAGCTTTGAACTATAAGTCTGATTTCTTTGAATATAGTTGTATATCTGATAATGTGTATGTAATGTAATTTGTAACCTCGTGATAATACTAATAAGATTTTAAAAAATCAACATGCTTTCCTATTTTGCAGTATTTAAAGCGCAAACAACATTTGTTCATGTTGTTTTCCTCCTAGTAGAATATTTATAAGTAGAACGATATTTTTTGAAATACCAAACCAAGCAATTACAGTACCTAATGTACAATTTATTTATTAATATGCCTACATTTATCTGTCCCTGGTTTAGATTTATTGAAATAGGAACTTTATATTAGCGTTTTTTTTTCTAATCTTCCATAAAAAATCCATAGCCTACAGCAACATCATAGTCATAAACTAATTTAAACATTGTTCTTTTTTAGGTCAAATAATCGCTAATATGATGAGTTGATGACATTATATCAGTTTCCTTTTTTTAAATTGTTTTTTGATTTTGATGTCACTCGAGCTACTGCGTTTAGTGTTTCGCGAGAGCGAGAACGAGACCGAGAAATGATTGTTCTCGCTCTATTCTCTACCTCGCTCTCGATTAGGAGATTGAGGACGAGAGGTCTTAGTTGACTCTATAGCTGTCGTGGACCAAGAAACTAATAAATTAAAATTGTTTTCTATGGAAATTCTAAAACTGCTTTAGCATTTTTTTTTGTAAACCGATAGCGATAGGTAGGTCAAAATTCTCGGTCTCGGTCATCCTACTTCTCGCTCTCACACTCGATTCACTACCGCCGCTCTCGTTCTCGGTGCGAAAATGAGAGCGAGAACGAGAAAACGGCCCCAATTTACTTTAGCTCGATGGCTACCGAAGTTCTACCGTTGAATGAAGCAATAAGCGTTCTTCACTACTTTGTCAGAAAAAGAAAAGTTTTACTCCACTACAAGTTATTAACTATTTTTTAAACACAACTTAAGTTTTTTTTTCGGTAACAGACACGCATAAAAGCGGGAAGTATATTTAAATTGTTATCATAACGTCCATAACCCCGAATTACAAAGTCGATGGGATGGTATAGCGACGCAGCACGGAGGATGATATTCAACTCAAAAATAATGAAACGAAACTTTGAAAATGCACATAATTATAATCTGTTTTTAGTATCAAAAAGGTATAAAGTAATTTATAGTAGTAATTATTTCACTGTATATATTTTCAGCTGTAGATTACAAAATAATATTAGAAACTTTAATGTAAAAAACGTTAACCTCTGATTTCCTAGCTCTATCTACATAGATTTGTCATATTTTTAAAAGCGGCAGTTATTACGAGAACATTTAGTGCGTGGTACGCCACTGCGTATTTGTTCGTTAGTTTTTGGTTTTGCAACCTAAAGAAGGGTGTTTGACCGTTTCCAAGTTCCATTGCAGCAGAATATGCAGATACTGTTCGTACTTGCTTTCTAGCTCCTACCATCTTAGTAAAGTGTATCGTTTTTAATCACGTTTGCAGCGAAAAGGGTAAGTTGAACCCATTTTTCTCTATACCTATATATAATTTAGCTAATTAAACATTTGTAGAAGAAAATGACTGGTCGAGTTCGAAAGCATAGAAAAGTGGATAAAATATACAAAAATTTTATTAGCGCAATTTTGAAGGACCGACAACCACAAATTAACGATTTAATACCGCCAAATCCTAATAGCACTGTCATTGTACAGTCAAATTATATGCCACCTTTAGAACAATGTTCAAGCGACTTTAATATTTTTTCGGACAGTAACCGCGTTTCTCAGGAAGATGGCAATTCTGCAAATAGTGTAAATAATCATACCTACCAAAATGCGGATATTGTTAACGAGTGTAACATAGAACAGTTTTTAAAAGAATGGGCCCTCGAACACAAAATTACCCATATTGCTGTAAAAAACCTATTAGAGGGTTTAAATAAATATTTGCCCAGTTTAAATTTACCCAATGACCCCCGAACATTACTAAAAACCGCTAGAAATACCGAAGTTCGTGAAATGCAAAGTAAACTTTCCACAAAAGGTGAATTTAAGTACTTCGGAATAAAAAATAAATTAGTTAGTTATCTGGAAACTGATGAAATAAAAGAGCACATACAAAATTTTGACTTCAAAATTTCTTTACTATTTAATATCGACGGTATCCCCGTATTTAAAAATTCCAGTACGCAGTTTTGGCCAATTTTGGCAAAACTTTGCCTGCCCAATTTGAGAATGGACCCGTTTCTAGTCGCTATATATTGCGGAGATTCCAAACCAAAATCGATCGATGATTATTTTTACGATTTTATAAATGAAATAAATTTTCTGATTTCTTCTGGAATCTCGTATGACAATGTTCAGTATGCTATTAATATGAAGGGTATTGTTTGCGAAACCAGCTCGGGCTTTTATAAAATGTATTTAAAACCATACAGGTCGGAGTAGTTGTGAAAGATGCTGTGATAAGGGTTTGTACATAGAACACCGCATAGTGTTTATAAATAATAATAGTAAGAAAAGGACCAATGACAGCTTTCGAAACCAATTACATGCCAATCATCATGTTAGCGAGACGCCATTGACTAAAATTGCTAATGTAGAAATGATTAAAATGTTTCCTTTGGATTACATGCACTTGTGTTGCTTGGGTGTTATGCGAAAATTATTAAATTATTGGATGAAAGGCCCAATTACAAAAAAAGCAATCCGGCTATCAGTAAGCGCTAGAATGAAATTAAATGACCGACTAGTAGCATCAACAGTATTTATACCAAGCGATTTAAATAGAAAGTGTAGGTCATTAAATAATTTCGATAGGTGGAAAGCGACAGAATTAAGGCTATTCCTACTTTATTTAGGGCCCATCATTCTACACAAATTATTGCCAATCCATTTATACGAACATTTTTTACTATTTCATTGTGGTATGAGAATACTATTGTGTTCAAAATTTGTAACAGACACTACAAAATTAAACTTCTCAAGAGAAGTGTTAGCAGCATTTGTTACACATTTTTCAAAACTGTACGGTTCGAATTCTGTAGTTTACAATATTCACAATTTGCAGCATATAGTCGATGACGTTGAGTATTTTAAGTGTAGCCTGAATGACATTAGTTCTTTTCCATTTGAAAATTTCTTAGGGCAATTGGTAGCTGTCGTGCGATCACCCAACAAACCTCTACAACAGATAATTCGTAGATTATCCGAACGATCCAGTTTTGGTAGACCGTCAAAACAGAAAACGCGCTCAGAAAATACAAAAATACATTTTACAAATTTTACCGTTTCTACAACCCATCAGGCTGACTCTTTCTTCTTTTACAAGACGAAACACTTTTTCATGTAATTTCTAATCATAGCGGCGGGAAATTGCAGGGACAGCGATACACTTCATACGACGATTTTTATAATTACCCTTTGCAGTCACGGAATGTCGGTATATATAAATTTTCAAAAACATCGTGTGAACCATTCACTACAAATAATGCTCAAGTAAAATCTAAATGTTGCGTTTTCCCAACTGAACAATTTTTGGTTTGTTTGGAGCTTCTACATTAAATTCGTAAATTTACTCTACTAACAGAATGGAGAAGACTTGGGATGTTGTCTTCTGGATATCGGAACGTGCCGTCAATTATGTCCCATCTTCGTGGGCTAATGAAGACAAGACGCTATATAAATGGCCTACGGGGCCATCTCGCCCAGGACAACCATCTCTTGCCGAGTTAATAAAGAACTGCCAGGATATTACAAACAATTACAGATTTTTTGCTGCGAAATGTAAAAAAACCGTTACAAGTTTACAAGAAGCTGAACGTTACACGAGCAAGGGGGAAAACGGTTTCAGCAACTTGGACTCCAACGCGGATGATGCTGTTTCAGAAACAGCATCGGTGTCGTCCACCAAAAGTAATGCTGTTATGGAAGACTAGCAAGATACCCGTTCTTCGTACGGACTACAAATGTTTTTTTTTTCTAAATCCTAAACGAATTCCAGAATGCTCCCCTCCTTTCTCACTCAATACTCTAAAGTAACAAACGCTGCAAAACAATATTGTAGGTAAAACCGAAACAATATTCTTCCAAAAAAGTTCTCCATAACCCTTTTATGCTTCACGTATCCCCTGGAAATGTGTATGTAATTGTCGTTCTCCTTATATAGATTGATAAAACTATAGGTTTAGTATAACAATGAGAATAATAGCTATTTAAGTCACAAGGAATGTAAGGACCTATTAACATTTGAAGTAGGCAAGTACAAGCCAAGACGAAGTCGCGGCTTGTTGCCTGTCGAAAATGTTAATAGGCGATACATTCCGAGTTATCTTATTATATTTTTCCCGCTGCTTATCAAAATTTTCCTAGATTTTTGAAAAAATCGTTTCGTTTGTCACCTGTCACCAGGATTAATTTTCGTGAGTCGTGTTACCTATGAGTGTCACATGTCACATAAACACTTGCAATTTAGAAACAAAACGTCTAAATCTGCATCTTGCTTTTCTAATTTTATTATCCTAGGAACTTAATAATAGTATTAAGTTCCGTTGTCAAGAAAAAGCAGCAAACAAATATAATCACCGACTTACACGTTTTTTTACTAAGGCTGTATCACTGACTTACATGATCAGCAGCGGGAAAAAATAATAAATGTACTTATTAAATTTTGTATTCATAAATTGTAGCAACATACCAGTTTCCACCACTTAGAGGTGGAATTTCGGAAATCCTTCTATTTTATTCTAAACTGGACACACGGAAAAAAATCAATAACTTCAACCTCTTTTTTAACTTCTTTTTACTTTTACCCCATTTTTACTTCTTTCACAATGAAATTTAGAATAAAAACTTTAAACCACTTTTTAAAGATTTAAAAAACACACATATGCCCAAAAACCATGATCATCAGGCACCACAGGAAATACGAAAGGTTGTATAATTTACCCCTGAAACCAAATTCTCACCTTTAGGAGTTTATCTGTGCACAATCCTGAATTACGTTTTTAGGAACTTGTATAGATCACCTTTCTAAGTAAAGCCAAATTGTTACATTATAGGGCCCCATGAAATATTGAGAAATTCGTATATGCCAAAAAGAATGTCCTAACTCAATAAACATAAGAGATACGAAGGGTCCTTTAATTCACTCCCAATCCAGATTTGCACCTTTAGGGGTTGATTAGGGGAAAATTCTAAAATACGTTTCTAGGTGTTTGCGTTGATAATCTTTGCAAGTAAACACCAAATCGCTATCTCATCGGGTCTAAGAGATATTGAGGAACTCGTGAAAACACATATTTCTCTTTCCACCCCCAGAGGAGTTCAATTTAAAAAAATTCCTTTCAACCCATTTAATTGTGAAATGGAACTTACAGCAAAAAAATTAATAATTTTACCCTCCTACCTCTTTTCAGTTTTTCCTCCTTTTACCCCTTTAGGGTTAACATTTTCAAATTCTCTTAAACTCCTTTCTAAATATTTTAAAAATACATCTATATGCCAAAAAAGAATGTTCTAACTCAATAAACATAGGAGATACGAAAGGTTCTTTAATTCACCCCCAATCCAGATTTACACCTTTAGGGGTTGATTAAGGCAAAATTCTAAAATACGTTTCTAGGTATTTGCATTGATAATATTTGCAAGTAAACACCAAGTCGCTATCTCGTCGGGTCTAAGAGATATTGAGGAACTCGTGAAAACACATTTTACCCCTTTTCACCCCCGTAGGGGCGGAATTTAAAAAAATCGCTTTTAACCCATTTTATTGTGAAATGGAACTTACAGCAAAAAAATTAATAATTTTAACCCCTCTACCCCTTTTCAGTTTTTCCTTCTTTTGCCCCTTTAGGGTAAAAATTTTTAAATTCCCTTAAACCCCTTTCTAAATATTTTAAAAATACATCTATATGCCAAAGAAGAATGTTCTAACTCAATAAACATAGGAGATACGAAGGGACCTTTGATTCACCCCCAATCCAGATTTGCACCTTTAGGGGTTGATTAAGGCAAAATCCTGAAATACGTTTCTAGGTATTTGCATTGGTAATCTTTGCAAGTAAACACCAAATTGATATCTTATCGGGTGTAAGAGATATTGACGAATTCGTGAAAACAAATTTGACCCCTTTTCACCCCCTTAGGGGTCGAATTTCAAAAAATACCTTCTTAGCACTACCTTACGTAACAAATTGAACCTTGCACCCAAATTTCAAGTTTCTAGTACCAGTGGTTTCGGCTCTGCGTTGATTAGTCAGGGTTATGACTTTCCTTTATATATGTATAGATCAGGGGTCCGCAAACATTTTTTGGAAAGGGCCAGAACGTGAAATTTTTAGGCTCGGCGGGCCAGGTAGCAAACTCAAAGACATTTACATGGGCAATTCTACTCATAGAGCAAAAAACAGATTAATTTTTTATTAGGAAGTGATATTTTTACATAATATTTATATATACTCGTACTATACATGCTAACACAAAAAAAAACGAATAAAATATTTCTATCTATTAATAAACGTATTATAGAACTGGTTACATTTTGTACTAATGCGTTCAATGTAATTGTTTTTTCTAAGATAATATTTAAATATACTGGAGTTCGAAATTAGTACATCCTATCATTAAAGTTGTGTGCAAAAGGTCATCTGTTAATAATGATCTGTATTGCGATTTTACATACTTCATTTTCGAAAATGTCTTTTCACATAAGTACCCCCAAATACAGATATAAATCCCCGAGCATATGATTTTAATTGGCCGTATTTATCTTCCGAAAGGTATTTATAGAATTGGGTTAGATCCATTTCTTTAAATATCATTTTTAGCATATCATCATTTTGCAGTTTAATCACTTCTAATTGAAGGTCCGACGGAAGCTCCTCAATTGTACAACCAAATGGATTTTGAAATATGGAAATGTCTTTTGCACTTGCATCAAGATCCGAAAAACGCTGTTGTAACTGTAATGTAAGTTCAGAAAATACATCTGTCTCGATTTTTTTTGGGAATGAGGATTTCGCTAATATTAGAAAATTTTTACAGCATGGAAAATGGTCAAACTTGGTTAATGTGATTTGTGTTTTAAACAATGCAAATTTTTGGTGATATGACTACGATACAGTTCACATATGAGCACTCCTTTTCCCTGTAATTTTAAGTTAAATTCGTTAAGATAGCCCATGATGTCTGCAGCAAATGCTAATTTCCATAGCCATTCATTGTTAGATAATAGTGGTTGTGGGCAGTTTTTCTCATTTAGAAAAATTACTTCAGTCAGTCCATTTATATATGTCAGTGGTTACAGCTTGTAATTTGATTTATTTAAAAAAATTTCTTGTAAAAACAGTATTAACCCGCGGGCCGGATTAAAAACAGACGTCGGGCCGGATATGGCCCGCGGGCCGTAGTTTGTCGACCCCTGGTATAGATGAACAGTTCACGGACGAAGAGGGCGCAAACGCATGGTTACGGCCCTGTTTTAATATGTCAAATAATGGCATTTATTCTGAGATGTCAGTACAATTGTTATCATTTTTAAATTATTTACCATTACAGTTAATGTCGGAACACTGTTGATTGGTAGTACCGCACTGCTAAATGACGATACCTGTGATGAGCTTGACAATACCCTTATATCAAACGGTAATTAAAAATACTAGTTTGGCGTTGAACTGTGTATCAACTTATTTTTATTTATTTTCATTGAAAATTCAAAGCCTCAACCAAACACTCACCCCGGCCAGGTAAACCAAAGCCAAAGTGACACCCAACCAATACAATTATCAAGTAAGTGCAACAATATAATTATGGGAACAATGGAAGCGTTTTGACTATCAAATAAAAAGTTTTAGGTTTATTATAAGATCTTTTGATTATATCCCAGTTCTACAACTCAGGTTTACAGGTACAGATAAATTGCTAAAACAATAAAATGAATGAAAGGTTTGCAACTATCGAACTATTCGATAATATTCATTCGATTGTTCCCATCACTACAACAATTTATTCATAATTTGAATATTGAAATTACTTTCCTGGCGATTCTGACCTTTAAATATGTCATGCTAAAGCTAAACCCGAAATTAAATGTTAATTATCTGCTCCATATATTCAACAAATACGTTCCGCACTTTTTAACTTGTAATGTAACATCCAATTTCATACATACTCTTATTTTAATATTTAAATGTTTATGCTTATATCTAATTATGCTGTATTTAAAGTTGCTATTTTGATGTGTATTTCGACCCTCTGTAAAAGGTACAGTCACGCTTTTTTATTTCAATAGCCTAAACAGAAGGTATTATTAAATGATTGAGGTATGCATATGCCATGAATAATTTGAATTTAGAGTTATTAAAATAACCCGAAAGGGGTTTTTAATTTTATGCGTGTCGCAACCTTCAGTTCACGTACACAATTTGGTTATAATATTATTTGCATTTTAATTATTCTGATAATTTACTACTGACATTTCAAGTCTTTTTTATTGCTTATTAATTAAACGCTAGCAACTTGTAGTTTATTTTTCTTAGGGCCGGTTGCAGAAAACAATGTTAAGTCTGGTGTTAGCTAACGTCGCGTCAAAGTGAACAAAATCGCATCAAATTTTGTTTACTAATGTATTAGTTACCATAAGCATTTGAGATTTGATTCGTTTTTGTTCACTTTGACGTCGCGTTAGCTAACACCAGACTTAACATTGCTTTCTGCAACCGGCCCTTATTATTTGAAATCTTCTGATTTCTGGCGCCCATTTCCATTTCCTTTCCTTTTTTTGAAGACATTCCAGGGTACATAGCTGATGATTTGAACCTATGATCTAAAGCCGCCGATATTTGAGTTAGCTAGGGCCACTGCAGTGAGTAAAGAGTTTTTTAGAGCTGCCGTGGTGTATAAACGGTAGGGGGGTTGATCTGCGATTTTTTTACTACCATCAATTATTTTAATTAGTCAATCGCAGGTCGGCTTCTTTATTGTTTCACTGGCGACCAACGCTATGGGGCTCGATTTTGGTAGTTACATCAGCTGTGTTTACCTGGATGTCTTTAATTATCAATATTTAATTTTATACTCATTTTCCTTTTCACTTTTGTTTAAATTTTTACTTCTTATGCAATTTTGTAATTTTCACATCTTGTTGTAGCGCACGTATTAATGTTTGATTTTCTTTTCCTTTCCTCTCTTTACTTATCCTTTCGTTCGGTTGTTTATTGACTTTTCTTCCCTTATCTTTCTTGACGAATGATTGGTTTAGCGGTATGTTTATAGGTAGTGTGATGGACTTTGTTGAAAGGGTATGCTTTGATGAGTGAGGGTTCTGAATGGTTTCTTTGATTGGTTGCGTGTGTGCTTTGGTAGTGTAGTATGTTTGGTTTTTTCCTTATCTTTCCTTTGGTTGCGTATCGGTGGGTCGAGGGCCTGCGTGAATTACTTGTGCGGTTTGGTGTAGTTTACTCCATTTTTGGGATTTTTATTTACTTGCCTCACCGTACTTGTGTTTACTAAGGGTCTCGACGGATTGTTTCCGGGTTGTATTTCTGGCTCTTAATTTTTTTAAATGTGATTATTATGCATTTCCTTTTTGGATGCGATTTTTGTGCTCGTTGGCTGCGTCCGATGTGAGGCAGTCCTTGTTTTAGGCCCCTGTTCGGTGTAAACAGGGTGTCTATATTTTTTCTGTGTCCGATGTGGTGCAGGTTTTTCTTCTGTCAGACGTGACAGGAGATATTTTTTGCGTCGATTTTGATGCGCTATTGCATCTTGTTATGCATTTTTCCTATGCAATTTTTTGCGTCTTTTTGCGCATCTGTTTGCGTGCGGATTTTTCCTTTGCGATTGAAGGCGGTTTGCTTTCCTTGTGTTTCCTCTTCTTTAAGCGTGTCCATGTCTCCGTAAACCCGGGTCACGGCATGGAATAGTAGACCTAGCCAATCGAAGCTTGGATGAGTGAGTGTGGCAGTGTGAGTTTTTCGGATGTTTGTAGTAGGGTGGTAGGTTGGGCATGCAGGGAAGGTCACTGTTTGGAAACGTCATCATCTAGTTCTTCCCTTTTGTAACGTATAGGGTGGTTGGTTGGGCATGCAGGGTCGGTCTCTTTTTTTGGGAAACCTTTCCATCGAATATTTTATTATTTCCTTTCCCCATCTCGCTTCACGAGATATTTCCCAAGCGTCAGGTCGACATTATTAGATTCTGTAGTGGCCTGTATTGCTTGTGGTACACACGAGTTAACGTTTATATTTCATTTTTTGATAATTTTTCCTCCATACTTTTGCTATTGGGTTACCTTGGTTTTGGGGTGAGTATTAATGATGCGGTTCGAGTTTTTCGGATTTTTGCGAGTTCTTCGAATATTTGTAGTAGGGTGGATTGTGTCCTATGTGATGCAGTCGGTTTTTGCTGTGTTTAGCAGTTTTTTAGGCTTCTGTCCGATTTAGACAGAACGTCTATTTTTTGGCGGTGTCCTATGTGGTGCCCCTGTTATTTTTAAGCCGATTTATAAGGGTTGTTTCCCTTGGCTTATCTTCTCGAAAGAGGATTTTTTTCGATAGCGTTTCGCTTTGTGTGTTGGCATCATCGATCTCATTCTGAAATTCTTTGGTTCACTACATTTTTTTAATGTTTTCATAGTTTACACCTTTTTATTTCTCTTGGCCGTGAGGAGTGAAACAATTTTTTGGCTTAGCCTAATTGTTTCACCATTTATCCAATTATTTCAAGCTTAACCTGTATATTTTTAGTTGAATTATAAATCCTTTTGCGTTTCAAATTCTTCTATTTTCCAAAGCAGCGTATTTTATACCTGGATCAAGTTCCTATCGTTTGCACGATGCCCTCTCGACCTGCGCTATCTCTGATCAGAGTGCGAGTCTCCCTTTAGAAACGAAATTTTCGTCCGAGGCACTTATTCTTCTCGCCTCAGGCGGCGCATTTCGCGCGGCCGAGGTTTGATTTTGTTTCAGTCAAATTACGTGCGCTCAACCAATTTCAATGAGCAGTGTGTTTCTAAGGGCTGATTATGATCAGGTACGATTGCGCTTTTCTGTCTTATTATCTCCATAGTAATTATATTTTTCTTAGCTCTTAATTACCAGTTTCATACACGAGTTTTTCTCGGAGGCCAAGCCTTATCGCACTTTCAACACCTGCTGGCGCTCTGCTTAGTTGCTGCCGTTCGAGGGTGCTTTTGCTGTATTCCATTATGGTAGCAGATCACGACCAACTTATTTTAAACAACAGTGTGTAGCAACCCCCAGCCGGCGTTCGCCTGTTAGCCGTTTTTGCACGTTGGTGAAGCGAGGTTAGTTTGTGCTATTCCGAGATATATCGTATCTTCAATACCTGTATTTCACAATTACACATTTTAAAACCGTAAATATTTAAAATTTAAATGCATACGTTCCGCACTTATTAACTTGTAATGTAACATTCAATTTCATACATACTCTTATTTTAATATTTAAATTTTTATGCTTATATCTAATTATGCTGTATTTAAAGTTGCTATTTTGATGTGTATTTCGACCCTCTGTAAAAGGTACAGTCACGCTTTTTTATTTCAATAGCCTAAACAGAAGGTATTATTAAATGATTGAGATATGCATATCCCATGAATAATTTGAATTTAGAGTTATTAAAATAACCCGAAAGGGGTTTTTAATTTTATGCGTGTCGCAACCTTCAGTTCACGTACACAATTTGGTTATAATATTATTTGCATTTTAATTATTCTGATAATTTACTACTGACATTTCAAGTCTTTTTATTGCTTATTAATTAAACGCTAGTCACTTGTAGTTTATTTTTCTTATTATTTGAAATCTTCTGATTTCTGGCGCCCATTTCCATTTCCTTTCCTTTTTTTGAAGACATTCCAGGGTACATAGCTGATGATTTGAACCTACGATCTAAGGCCGCCGATATTTGAGTTAGCTAGGGCCATTGCGGTGAGTAAAGAGTTTTTTAGAGCTGCCGTGGTGTATAAACGGTAGGGGGGTTGATCTGCGATTTTTTTACTACCATAAATTATTTTAATTAGTCAATCGCAGGTCGGCTTCTTTATTGTTTCACACCTACATAGTAAATCATATGTTGGTTAAGCATTGGCTGTCAACATGTATCCAATATAAGCGGCATCTGTCTCGCCTGCATAGTAAATGGTATGTTGGTTAAACATTGGCTGCCAACATGTATCCAATATAAGCTGCAATTGACTCACCTACATAGTAAATCATATGTTGGTTAAATATTGGCTACCAACATATATCCAATATAAGCGGCACCTGTCTCGCCTACATAGTAAATGGTATGTTGGTTAAACATTGGCTGCCAACATATATCCAATATAGGCATCATCTGTCTTACCTACATAGCAAGTGGTATGTTGGTTAAACATTTGTTACGAATATCTTACCAATTTAACAAAGCGTTAACATTTCCAATATAAAGCCAATAATGGAAAGCCAATGTTGGCCCAACATGTTTGTGCTACTTGGGACAGACCTAAGAGATAGAGTAACAAGGTCAACACATCACCAAGTCACACACCTCACACAATGGTTGCTGCGCAAGCACCAAAGGCGCGCTCCAACTCTGTATCCTGAATCCAGGGCAAGTTGAGCATTGTACCGCCAGATGCCAGCACATAAAGCACCAGCCTCTACATCGCAAGGTAAATGAGGTTAGAGGTAATACATACATACTAAACGATGTGTAGCTCTAAGGAAAAACTGTTTTACGATGGATGGTGAAATTGAAAATGATTTCAAACAGTTTTTGTCTTTTGCGGGACATATTTCTAAATGCATCGCGTCATCAGCTTTGATAGAAAATTTCAGCTTCGTACAATCAAAAGTAGGCTATCGCTTAGGAATGTGATCCGGATCAAAACTAGTCGCGGCATATAAAATCCTAACTTCATCCTAAGAATCTTGATTCAGAAGACTACATGTGAACAGAGATGTTTAGAGACTAACCACGAACCACGACTGAAGTAGACTTGCTCCCTCTTGTATTTTGGTCAATTTCCTTTAAAATATATTGATATTTTCTATTTGTATGTTACTGTTATCTCTCAGAATAAATGTTTATTTTTGTTTTGCAAGGTACCTGTGATACTAGTAGGTACTATTAATACACGCCCCATAAGAGGAAAAGACTGAGGATAAGAAAGAAATATATTATGAGATACTGGAGAATAAATATGAAAAACTACCTAAGTATGATGTAAAAATTTTCTTAGAGGACTGCAACGCCACGATAGGAAAAGAAGAGATATATAGGAAAATAACAGGAATGAATAGTAAACACGATATATCGAATGACAACAGACAGAGATTGATTAACTTGCGACGGAAAGGGACATGATTATAAGAAGCACACAAATCCAAAGGAAAGAAATTCACAAAGGGACATGGCTGTCACCGGGTGGCAAAGTGATAAATCAGATTGACCATGTTTTAATAGACAGAATACACTTAGATAAAATCACAAAAGCAAGAAGCATGAGAGTAGCTGAAGCGGACTCAGATCACTTCCTAGTCAAAATTACAAGCAAAAACTTACACGAGAACTGTTACAGAAAGGACAAAACAAAAAATACGGTACGAGATAAAATGGTTAAAGGAAACAAAAATAAGGAAAAATACCAAAAAGCAATGAATAAAAGATTAGATAAAATAATTAAAACGGCGGAAATTGACAAAACATGGAAACAGCTAAAACAAACAATAGCAGACACAAACCAAGAAATAATACCAATGAGGAAACTTCAAACGAGGACAAAGGACTGGTACGCTCAAGAGTGCGAAAGGAAGGCAAAAGAGAAGAAAAGGGTAAGAGCACAAATGCTAGCAAATAACAGTGAAGCAAATATTTTAAAATACAAAGAATAAATAAAAGAACTGAAAGATCTATGCAGAAAAAAGAAAAAAGAAGAAATAGAAGAAAAGGTCAGAAATAAAGAAATAAGATCGTTCCACCAAGAAGTAAAGAAAGCACAGGAGGGATACCACAATTGACAGCCCTACTTAAAAAATAAAGGGCAAGCCGAACAACAAATAGAACAACACCAACAAGAAGAAGGAGGAGTCAGTATAGAAGAACCAACTAGAGCAGCTAAGAAAGAAAGTTGGTGAGATGTTAGAACAAATATGGCGAAAAGAAGAAATGCCAACGGAATGGGCAAAAGTCCTTATATGCCCAATATATAAGTAAGTAAGTAAGTTTATTTAGTATAATATACTAGTACATAGAATCATTATTATTATATATCTTAACTTATTTATCATTAATAACATTAAAATTAATAGTATTGTTTAACAAAGCTGCTTAAATATTTTTTAAAACTATAAATATTTGTCATTTGTTTTACATCTTGTGGAAGCGAATTATAGACTTTTAGTCCCTTGTAATACAGAGAATTTTGTGTACTCGCTATATTTAATTTAGGCAGCCTAAAATCAAATCGATTCCTTGTTTTATATTGATAAACGTCAGCATTTAGTATCAAGTGATCCGACATATAATTTGGTAATATAGTAGATTATGCAATAAGGGAGAGAAATTGCACTGAAGCAATATAGCATTCTCTCCCAGTTGCATATACTATTTTTTTATTATACCTGCATCAGAATCACCATTTAAAGCACGCCTGAGCGTGCGAATACAGGCGATTAAAGCTCGCCGAGCTTTAAAGGTTGTCAAGGAAACGACTGAATGCAACAACGGACATGGACGCGACAAAAACGTAAATAATTCTCGTAACTATAGTAGCAATATTATTATGCCCTCTCGATTTATCACCACAAAAATTATTTCTAGGTTTTTAGTGCGTAATTTATTTCCAGTATTGGAGGTATAATAAAAAATAGCGTAAAGTATTCGTGAATAACTGGTCTTTAAAACACTTGCTCTATTTCGAGCACTCCGGCTACGCCGTCGTGCTCGAAAACTCGCCCGTGTTTTAAAGACCTTGTTATCCACTCATACTTTAATATACTATTTTCACGTTGCGGGAAGATTAAAAACGAAAAACCCGTTTTTTAAACGTCATTTATTGACATTTTAGTTACAATTATTTTAAAATTAGTAACCTATGGTAAATTTTAAAGTTGGTGGCACTGTAAGTCATTATGACAAGAGCTCACAAATATGTCAAATTCGAGGTTAGCAGGTTAGTTTTTGCGTCAGTTTGTGTCAAAACTGACGCAAAACCTAACCTGATAACCTCGAATTTGGCATAATTGTTGTGTCAGTCATAATAAAAACTCCCTAAGAAAATTTTTGTCTTATTTAGTCTCTAGGGAGCAAATGTTCTACTTCTGTTACAATTTTGATGCTATAGAAACGGACTTCTACTCCCGATCGTGGAAAAAATTATTAATAGCTTTAAAATCAAAATCAACGTATTAAGATAAATACGTTGTTTGATATTTAGCCACTGTAGCGTATTTAGCATTAGCCTAATATTCGTATATTTAGAACATCGTAAAATATTTCGCATCGCTCTGTTTTGTTGTTTTTGCAACCTTTGTAAATCCGATTCATAACAAAGAAAAAGGATACTTGCACAGTAATCAAAGTGTGGAGCAATAATGGTTTTATAGACTAGAATTCTAGCATTAATACTTAGTTTACTGGCTATTCTCCCCAAAAATCCATTTTTTAGCGACTTTCTTAATGATAAAATTTATATAACAACGAAAAGTAAGTCTATTATCTATAATAACTCCCAGATATTTAATTTCAGGCACTTGTTCTATTTCTAGACCGTCTATTTTTACTTTAACAGTTATACTTTCACTATTAATTTTATTTGATACGATTATGCACTTTGTTTTGGCAATATTTAATTTTAGTTTATTTATTTGTAACCACTTTGATATCATCTCAAGATCTGTATTTATTTTGTTGACGGCCTCAGTAGTATTTTCCGCAGTTACCAAAACTAATGTGTCGTCAGCAAACAAATTTAGCAAGCAGTGTTTGATATTTATTTCCAGATCATTGATGTACAGTAGAAATAGCAATTGACCTAATACGGATCCCTGAGAAACCCCCAATGTGTTAAGAATTTTCGTCGATTCCTCTTCATTATACACAGTTGTTTGGGTTCGCGAAGATAGATAACTCTCGAACCATTGTTTCTCGATTCCGTGTATTCCATATTTGTCCAATTTTGTAATTAATTTTTCCCCTTCGATTGTTTCAAAAGCACGCTTATAATCTAGAAACACTCCCACTACACTTTTCTGTTGATCAAGTTCACTTTTCCAATTTGCTAGGACTAGATTTAATGCCGTTTCACACGAATGTTTGCTTCTGAATCCGGATTGTTTGCCACTTATAATCTTATTTGCTTCGATAAACTCCTGTAATTGGTCTTTAACAATTTTTTCTAAAATTTGTTCGTACACCGGCAACGTATTAATTGGTCTAAATTCTTCACATTTCTTTGTACCCACAATTTTTCTGATAGGAATTACTTTGGATTTCTTCCAGGAATCTGGGAAAATTCCACTCTTTAACGACTCATTTATTAGTTTTACCAGAGGATTTCCTATAATTGGCAATGCATCTCTTAGAACCTGAACAGAAATTCCATCTGTGCTACCCTTTCTTTTTATGCTCGTAATTGTTTTCTCAAGATCGATTACAGAAATCTCCTTAAATTTAAAGATGTTAACAGGATCAGGTATGAATGCCTCTTCAAAATCGGTGTTTAGTATACACGATTTATGTCCACAATACTATTTATGAAGTATTGGTTAAAATTTTCAGCTATCTCTTTGGAATCGGTTACTTCTACTTCTTGGAATACAATGTTTTTCGGTGTACACTCTGCTTCCGGCTTTTTAACGATATGTTTAATAACTTTCCACATACTTTTTGAGTCGCCTTGACTTTCTTTAATTTTATTTTCATAGTAGCATTTTTTTTGTCTTTAATCAAGTTGCTATATTTGTTTCTAATTTCTTTATAATGTTTCCAATCATTTGCACTTGCAGATAATCTAGCCTTTCTGTATAACTTGTCCCGATATTTCTGTAATTGATGCAACTCTGCGGAAAACCATGGGCAAGCGATTTTTACCTTGCTAATGCGGTATGTAATGAGGTCAGCTAAGCAATTATGCAAAGACTGCACAATGCCTGCTGCTGCAATATGTACATTTTTACTCATATCGTAATTATACTTAGCCAATTTATTTAATAAACCATTTTGTGAATAGTCATCAAAGAATTTCCTACGCACCGTTTTGAACTCGCTGGTTATGCATTGTTTGCGAAACCTGACCTCTATACAGGAATGGTCAGTGATTTTCGGTGAATCTAGGACATCAACATTTAAATTCGAAATGTTAGTTATTACCAAATCTATTAATGTGTTCGAAGTTGCAGTCACCCGTGTACAATCGCGAACTAATTGTTTCATACCTAGATGTTGAATTAGATTTGTTAAACGTTTCGCATAGAAAGTGTCCTTGGACATGTCAATATTAAAATCACCTAAACTTAAATGTGTGCTGCGGTCTGCTACATATTCGTCGCACCATTCTTCAAATTTCATTAAAAATTTACCATCGCTTGAGCTCGGAGAGTGGTACACTACCGTGTACATACCTTGATGAAACCCTTTTGATATATAGATTGAAAGTAGCCATAAGTTCTTGTTATATGTGATATTCGATATTACCCTAAATTCGATGTTGTTTTTCAACACTATAACTACGGCCCCGGTCTTTCGACTTGTAGAATTACACCTTATTGTACTATACCCTGGAAACTGTATTTCACAATCCTCTATTTCATCTGTAATGCGAGCTTCACTTAAGAATAGCAACGCTGGGCGCCTCCATAAGATTAAAATTTCCAATTCTTCTATATGTTTTAACATACTTTGGGAATTAAAATATATGATTTCAGAACTTCTTTCGCCTACTCTAAAAAATCAATTTTGCTTCTGGCTTGTTCCAATTTACGTTTATAAACTGCACAGTCGGTACTCCAAGCTGGATGATTTGTGTCTAATTTCATTCTCAATTTTTCCACAGCATGTGCACAGTTTACACATATTAGGTCATTATCTGTCGCTCGACATTCACTCAATAGATGTGACCCTGAACATTTTGGGCAAGCTTTATTTGACTTACATTCGCTGGCTTTGTGATTAAATCCACTGCACGAAAAACACCTGGTGACCTCTACAGCATCGTAAATTCTGCATCTCTCCCAACTAATATTTAATTTTTCTTCTCTCATCATTAACCTGTACGCCATTGCATTAACTTCTGCATACACCGTATAATATTTTCTTCCAGCTTTACTTTTATTTTCTTTAATATGTACTACTGTAAAGTCAGCTTCTTGCACATCTAAATAATTATTTTGACTTCTTATTTTATCTTCTATGGCTTCAAATGACAATTTTTCGCTTAGTCCAACTATTTTGATCCTGGGTAATCTTTTTTTCGGAATGGTTACTTCATAATTTTCTCCAAGTTTGTTTGCTACCTTTTCTTGTACTTTGTTCATTGCCTCTCTATTTTTACACTCGATTACAATACCACCTTTGCTAACATGTCGAAGTCCTGAGAATTCTAAGTCAGTAGGATCAATGGATTTTTTTATTTCCTTTTTCGTGTCCGTACTTGTCTGTTCCTGATTCTTCGGCTTTATTAAGACAACTGGATCGTGTTTCTTAATTTTAAGTTTTTCAGCATAACTCATTTCCGCCGTATCTTGTTTTTCGATTACTTGTTGAATGCTGGTTTGTATTTGTTCGTTGCGCGAATTTATAATTCCCTGTAATTCAACTAATTTTTGTGATTGATCCTTCAGTTTCTCGTTCTGTTCACTTAATCTTCCAGATACGCTGTTCCAAGCTTCCTTCAATTTCTCTAATACACTCCGTATATTCTGATTTTTCTTATCGGCGCACTGCTCACAAAACCAACCGATCCACTTTTTGCTCGTAATGTACGCATAATCGTCACTGCCAATGTTCACACATTTTGAATGGTAATTTTTGTCGCACATGCCAGCACATGGCAATATTTTGTCCGTTCTTTTTAGTTCAGAAAAACACTTTCCACAATTTCCCGCCATGGTTTTTTTTCATTTCCCAAAAAAGAAGACCCAGCACTGTGTGAAAACTATAGAGACATAGCGCTGTTAGACACCTGCTACAAGATTTTAGGACAAATAATAAGAAAAAGGCTAGACATACACACTGAAAGAATATTAGGGGAATATCAATCAGGCTTTAGAAACAATAGAAGCACGATGGATCCAATATTTGCATTCAAAGAAATACAAATAACTAGCTACGAATATAAAATACATGCATACATGCATTTATTGACTTCAAACAAGCATATGATAGCATAAGAAGAAGAAAGCTGTATGAAGGAATGCGCCAACTACAAATTCCGGAAAAACTTATTAGACTAACGAAGATGACACTACAAAACACAAAAAATAAAATAAGATGGAATGGGAAAGTATCACAGAAATTTTAAATAGGAAAAGGGTTGAGACAAGAAGACCCGTTGTCAACAACACTCTTCAATCTGACACTAGAGGTAATAATGTGGAACAGTAAAATAAAAACGGATGGAACTATATTTAATAACGAACATCAATGTATGGCCTTCGCAGACAACTTAACAATCATTACACAAACAAAAAAAGAATTAATGAGAGTCACAACAAGAATAGAACAAGAAAAAAAATACGGTCTGGAGATAAATCAAGACAAAACAAAGTATATGGTGATGGGACAAACACAGGAAAGGCCAGAAGAGAAAAACCTGATTCTAATAAAAAACAACAAAAAATACAACTTCGAAAGAACAAAACAGTTTGTGTACCTAGGTGTAACTATTGAAGAAAACGGGCATGAGGAACAAGAAATACAAGCAAGAATTGCAAAGCGGAACAGAAAGTATGGATGCTTCAAAACACTTATGAAATCAGCATATACAGGCTGATTTTTTTATCATGTAACAACTTGTAGGCAACCCATTATACAGAAGCATGCATTATGCATGCTTCTGCATAATGGGTTGCCTTTAAGTTGTTACATGATAAAAAATCAGCCTGTATGTCAAGAGAGACAAAAGAAAGAATCTACTCTGCAGTTATAAGACCTACAGCCACGTATGCTTGTAAAACGTGGGTACTAACAAAGAAGAAGAAAAGATGACGAGTTGGGAAAGAAAGATGTTACGAACAATATATGGAGGAATAAAAACCGAGGAAGGGTGGAGGGGAAACAGGGCCCCCGCTACCATATGTGCAAAGTGTGCAATGCACACGGGCGCCATCCTTTAGGGGCGCCAAAACCCAGGGTCCAAAAAAATTGCAAAAAAATTTGCAAAAAAAAAACAAAAATTAATTTTAAAATAAAAGTTGAGAAATTAAATAGGATTAGGTATAAATACACACGAAATTTTATTAGTATATCATCCAGTTACTGCCGATTCCTATGTTGCGAGAACATGTCAGGCGGTAGTTTCTTGATTTTTCCTGTTCAGACATGAATAATGCCTGGAGCGCTATAAGAGCCATGCATCGCCAGAAGCGTTTTTAAACCGGTTAGTTCACTGGACCGTGCAACAAGTGCATAAAAACAAGTAATCCTATTAATTTTTACATTGAAAGTTATTTTTATTTTGTCAAGTGTTGAGTTGTATAATATTTTGTTTACTACTTTTTTTTCTAAAAAATTAAATGCTGAATACCTGCTGACTGCAATTTCAACGGTTTGATTTTTTATAAAATGGTAAGTGTTCCCTACTTTATACTATCAACATTAACCCTTTATAGGATACTGGTTATAATTATTTTTTTTTACCCAAATATCTTTTTATTAATTGAAATGTCATGTACACCATCCTCGTCTACAGCACTTGAACAATCCACTTCAGGTAATTCAGCTTGTGTAAGAAGTTCGGTAATGTCAGCTACCGAAATACCTGCTGCAAGTGACACTTTCGATGAAGGCTTTAATGAGGCTAGTGTCGATATAATTCCGTCCGACCCCGGTTTGTGGCCCGAAAGAATCACCAATGAGATAGCTAGAATATTGGTTAAACGTGGTCCGCCCTTGATAGACATCAGTTTTAGCTTTCCTAGTAGTAAAGATAGGAGAAAGTTTTCGTGCAAATACTTTGTAAGAAGTCTAGCAAATGGAGAAAAAGTCGAAAGGACTTGGCTTATTTACTCTATTTCTAAAGATTCTGTATTTTGTTTTTGTTGTAAGTTGTTTTGTAAAACTCCTAACACTTTTTGTGATACAAATGGAGTATCTGATTGGCAACACTTGTCTTTGCTAATGAAGAGACACAACAGTTATATGAACACCTAGATAAATTTAAAAAAAAATGTTGGAGACATCTACGATTGTTAATGCTCATCACCTGCGGATTTTAGAAACGGAAAAAAAATATTGGCGCGACGTGTTGGAAAGAATTATTGCGATTGTTAAGTATTTATCTACGCAATGCTTGGCATTTCAAGGTTCTTCTAAATTACTTTTCGAACATGATAATGGAAATTTTCTATAAGCTGTTGAGATGATTGCCTCTTTTAATTCAGTGATGAGACAGCACGTTAGCCGAGTGTGTAACTCCCAAAAAAAAATCTGTTAAAATGACTCATTATTTAGGCGTGCAAACACAGAATGAAATAATTGAATTATTGTCGTCTAAAGTAAGAAATAATATTTTAGAAATGGTTTGCAGTTCAAAATATTTTTCAATAATATTAGATTGCACACCAGACACTAGTCATACTGAGCAAATTAGTCTTGTTCTGAGGTATGTTGTCCTTAACACCACTTCAAAAAAGGTTGAAGTTAAGGAAAGTTTTATTGCATTTAATCCAATACTGGACCCTACAGGGGAAGGGATATATACATTTGTGACACAAATTTTGAAAAAATTAAATTTAGATATAAAAAATATTAGGGGACAAGGTTATGATAATGGGGCAAACATCAAGGGAAAGCATGTTGGGCTTCAAAAACGCATTCTTGATGCGAATCCGAGAGCCCTTTTTGTACCTTGTGCGGCTCATACTTTGAACTTAACAGTAAATGACGCTTCTAAGGTGTCAGATGCTACAATAAACTTTTTTAATCTTGTGCAAGAGTTATATAATTTTTTTTCGTCATCCACAAAAAGGTGGGATGTTATGAGAAAAAATGTTCGCGGGTTAAGTTTAAAGCCTCTAAGTGAGACAAGAAGGTCCAGCAGAATTGATGCAATAAAGCCCCTTAAACTTTATTTAATTAAGGTTTGCGAAAGTCTTCTAGAAGTAGCTGAAGATAATTCCTTTCACATTGATGCAAGACATAAAGCGAGTTCCCTCTTAACGTCTGTACAGAATTTTCAATTTATTTGTGGAATTATTATTTGGCATGACGTTTTATTTCATATAAATATTGTCAGCAAACAAATCCAAAGTGCTACAATTAATATTAAAGTATGCCAAACGTACCTAAAAAATTTAGTTGATCACTTCCAGCAATATACATCTGACCAATCATTTCAAGAAATTCTTGTACAAGCGAAAGAAGTAGCACTCTCTCTCTAAATTTAAGAAGACTTTCCACCGTTACCAACGGTCAGGAGGAAATTTAAACCAAAACTGTTTGACTATGAACACCGAGATGAGACCGCTCATGATCCAAAAACCGCCTTTATGATTAGTTTTTTCTTAAAAATTATAGATCAAACTTTAAGCTTTCTAAAAAACCGATTTGACTTATTAAATGAGTATGATAATATTTTCGGATTTTTTAGCGACATATTCAAATTAAGTGACAGCGATCTTTTAAAACGTTGTTCTGTTCTTGAAGAACGACTGACAGATCAGGATAATAAGGATATAGACTCCAATGATTTGTTTAATGAAATTAAAGCATTAAAGTTGTTTTCATTACTTGATGATACTGACCCCTTAAGTATTTTTTAATATATATTTGAAAATAATTTAATCTCCACCCTTCCAAACGTAAGCATTTCACTAAGAATTCTTCTGACATTGCCTGTATCTATAGCTTCTGGCGAGCGATCTTTTTCAAAGTTAAAAATCATTAAAAATTATTTAAGTTCGACAATGCTTCAAGAAAGATTGTCTGGGCTAGAAATATTAGCAATTGAACAAGAAATTTTTGATGGTATAAATTTTAGCGATGTAATTAATGAATTTGCAACAGCAAAGTCTCGGAAAATATCGCTACTACAATAGCAATTTTTTATTTTTCTATTGTACCTAGCTATCATTTTTGATTTTATAACGAAGTTACCTAGGTATTTGTTATCAGAAGTATATGCATATTTTTTAAATTATCTAAGTATAAGTAGAAAGTAGTATTTATATATATATGTAGACATTAGGCAATATTTCTGTTATTTGTTCCTAAAAAAATGTGAGTTTTAGTTTTGGGTTATTTTCTAGTATTTATAAACAACGTGTCTGTGCCCCATTAGTTAAGTAAATGCTTTAAAATGGGTGTGAACAAGAATTTATTTTATCCGCAAACGTCACAAAAGTGACAACTTATTTGTCTTTATTGACAAGGTAAAAGTGTCACTTTATCTGCCTAAGCAGACAAAATAGCGACTTTTGCGTATAGTCCTGGAAATACACCAAGTCAAAATTCCTTCTCTTTTTATTTATAGTAAACTGGACGAGAAAGAAAATTACTAGAAAAATGAACGTCGTAACTAAATTTTAATTATTGAAACGTCACCTGTCATTAAGCATTGACAAATTATTAGATCAAATTTATCAATTGCTTTTTTAAATTTCTTCCAACATCAAACGTTTTAGTGACCAATCTATAAACTTAATTTTGAATGTAGTCACTTACGTTGAGAAACATAATAATTATTGTCAAGCTCAAGGAAAAAATAGCATGAAAATAGCAGCCGAAGCATTGAAAGTTTCCGAAAGAACTATTTATCGGGTAAAGAATTCATCTACTTATTCAGATGTAGTCTATGCAGAGACAGTTTCGAAAAAACCAAAGAGAACAAAACTAAGGTAAATCCCACCATTTTACACTCATTGCGAGAAATAATTCACAAGATGTACGTTGAAAAAGAGCACGTAACAATTAAATCGCTCCATCAACGATTTTCCGAAGAATGGCCAGATTTTCCCTGTTCACCAAGATCAGTAAATACCTGGATTCATAAAATTGGTTTCAAATTCAAGAGAAGTAGCAACAGGCAGTTTCTAGTTGAACAACCGTCTATTAGTGGCAAGCGTACGTAATTCCTCAAACAATATACAAAAGAGAAAAGTTTAAAGAATTTTAAACCGGTATTTATTGACGAGACTTGGATTTTCAGCAAAGGTGGTAACAGAAGAACTTGGCAAAACGGAACAATGGCTACTGCAAGCAAAAAAACGGGAGACGGAGTTAGATACATTATCGTTAATGCAGGAAATGAGAATGGATTTATCGAAAATGCAAGTTTGATTTTTAAAAGTAAAACCAAGAGTGGTGACTATCACGACAATATGAACGCAAACAATTGTGAGAAGTGGTTTAAAACTCAACTGATACCAAGCTTGAATGAACCATCGCTAATTGTAATGGATAACGCCAGTTATCATTCTAGATGCCAAGAAGAAGTTCCTTGCCAAAGCTGGACAAAAAAGAAAATGATCCAATGGTTACAAATTAAGGGCATTGATTACCCACAGACGGCGATGAAAGATAAAATATGGGATATAGTAAGTTTGAAATTACCGAAAAAATATATCATTTATACATTCACGCAGCACAACATGGCCACAAGGTTTTGGGATTACCGCCCTATCATTACCATTATAATGCAATAGAAATGGTGTAGTCAGAGGCTAAACGGCTGTATGACGCAGGAATTTTACAAACTAAATCATCCCCAGAGGATGTAGTAAATGTCTGGTCTAAGGCGTTAGATGTTGTTAGTGATGAACATTGAAATAATTATGTTCGACATACAGAAAAAGTAATCTTTTCAGCGTGGAAAACCGAAAAATATAGAGATGCTTCCAATATTGAACCCGTTGTAATTACTTTAAGTTCAGAAGACAGCGATACGTCGGACGAAGGGACAATGAGCTTTGATGAAAATGATTTTGAATAAAAATTGTTTCTTTTTTACATAATGAATATTGATTGCTGTTAATAAATTTTTAACTAAAATATAATTCTTAGAAGTTGTATTCCTGTCTAACAATTAATGCATCTCCAAAGGCATCACCTGGGGTCCGAATTATTAAATAGTAAATTGATCCAACGTTGAATTGTGAATAATTATTGACTCACCCATGTATATTCGTTACCACGATTAACACGATTGTTGTTAAAAACTGAAATAAGAATACACATGCAAAAAGTAACTAAAAAAACGTTACTCTTTTGTTTTTTGACTTGGTGTATTTCCAGGACTATACTTTATCTGCCTAAGCACACAAAATGGTTGCTCTCTTTCTTTCTTTCTATGTTTGTTCGCTATCTCCTCCGAAGATACTGGACCGATTAAATTGTATGATGGCTTAAAATTTTGCTAATTTTTAGAATTAGTTCATAGGCCGGTTTTTATTTTCAAAAAAGTACGAAAAAGTTTTAATTTAAATAAACCTTTAAGCAGCGGATCGGAGCATCTGTCGCCGTGGGTTATGGTGTGACAGCTGCTGTGGCCGTGTGCTATTAGCACGGGTGATTCAGTATGTTCATATATCATTACAGTTGCGCGTTATCTGAACAACAGAGGTTGGCGCAGGGGTACAGTGCTCGCCTGAAATTTACCTGAATACGTTTGCGGATAAAATAGTATATGTTATTCGGAGTAAAAGTGACTTTATGTGGCTTAGCTGAATTATTTGCCTCACTAACGTTCGGCTAAATAAACTTCAGCTTCGCCACATAAAGTATCACTTTTACTCCTAATAACATAATCTACTATTAATTTATTTTGTTATGATTTTATTCTGTTTGTTTCATTTTGATATTTTAGTCTACAAATAAATATTACTTCTAAAGTTCAGTTTTTTGCTTTATTTCAAGCACCTACCTACCTACCTACCTTCAAAAAAATAAATAAAAAAACATGATCGAAAATGCCTTAAGGGGCGCCAAAATCCTTTTTTGCACACAGCCGCCAGTAGCCCTTACGGGGGCCCTGAGGGGAAGAACAAACCAGGAGAACAAACCAGAAACTAGTGGAGTTGTATAAAAACCCAAATATCATTGCAACGGCCAACGCACAACGAATAAGGTGGCTAGGGCACCTAGAAAGATTAAGTGAAGAGAGGCTCCTAAAGTTAGGCATAAGTAGAAGATCAATAGGAAAGAGAAGAAAGGACAGGCTGAGAAAAAGATGCATAAACATGGCGGAGACAGACCTGAAAATAGTGAATGTTAAAGATTAGAAAGAAATAACAGCAAACAGAAAAGAATAGAAAAAATAGTACAGAAAGTTCTTAGAAATAGATGGTGAAAATTAGTTAAAATTTATTAGCATCAAATGAGTTTTAGTTAAATGTAAATGTAAGACGAGATTAAGTTTAGTTTTAAAATGTACATAATCAAATGTATGCCCTAGGCCTTCACGGCCTGTACAGCAAATAAATAAGGTACCTACCTGTAATACCTAATAATCTTTCTGTTTATTGAGAATTTAGTGTGGAGTTTCTTGGTTTTGTTAATTTTGAATAAAGGTTAATGTCTCATTCAGCATCACCACCATTCACTTTTTATTTATTTTTTGCTTACAATTATTTATAATTTTTGTTGATAATTCTGCCTAAAATAATTGAAACTAGAGTAAACCAATTTTAACCATGCAGCATTTTCCACAGTCATGCCAACCCTGCGGCACAAATTCTTATGAGGGTCTAGGACAACTCGGCGCCGCCATCTCGGCGCCGCCACTTTGGCGCCGCCAACTCGGCGCGGGGCCAGCTCGGCGCCGGGACAACTCGGCGCGGAGCCATCTCGGCGCTAGCCAACTCGGCGCGAGGCCATCTCGGCGTCGAATTTCAATTCGCAAACTACAGTGTGCACTACGTAAGAAAATTATTATAAACAAATAATCAATAAAGGATCGCCAAAAAGCTGGCATCAAATGAAAAAAAAAATTTTTTTTTGAATTTCTTGGTAAATCAAACTAACGACCAGAGGTAATTGCAAAGTGATTACAAATGGGCCAGACAAAAGTTGTCACGTGACTTCCGTTATCAGTAAAATTCAACATTTTTTAAAAATAATTACCAAAAACGAATTTACTAACCAAGATAGGGACAACATTTACGAAACAAGGTTGTTTTCTGGCCTTGACATTGTTGAGTTAGCTAAAACTAACACATAATAAAAATCGTATGGAAATCTTGCTTAATTTCCGAAAAATTGTACTTTTTGGATTTACACAACTTCGAAAAACGCCACTTTTAACTAAGTAAAAATCACTCAATATACCTAATACGGGTTAAATAGGTTTTCGGACAAGCTGTCATCCTGTATAAAGTGAAATGTAAACATTACCAATATTTATATATACAGGGTGACTGGTTCATAAACGTATATATTGGAGGACATGTTAATAGAGGTCATTTGCAGTTGTTTTAGCCAAACATGCCTTATACGAATGTGAATAGTTGTTGAGATATTCTAATTTTTGTGTTTTCTTAGAAATCCGCCATATAGTCGTACTAATTTAAAAATTAAAGCAAATACAACCTTTTTTTCTGCAATATTTCAGTTTCCCTCATTAGATTACACATTGGCAGACATTCTCTATCAAAAATTATGTTAAATACTCCGATCTAATAAAAATACGAAACCTAAAACCTCCACTTGTAAAAGAAAACTTCGAACAACTTGTACATTCACACGTAGTGATTTCAAAATTTTCATGATACATTAAGCGTACAAATAACTGTAAAAACTTCCTTGTTCTATTGGCTTTCGAAAGAGGTATAAAGGTTTACTACTTATGCTTCCACTGGGTAAATGTGCAGGCTTGAACTTTATTAGAGACAATGTACGTCATTAAATAAAAGTCAATACTTTTTATTACGTATTGCGTATTTTATTTAATAAATAGTAATAAATTACAAATTAGGTTCAAAAATAGTTCCTCTACTTCTAATACAAGCACGTGCCCGTTTCCTAATCTCTGTTCTTGTGATTCGATTTGTTAGATTATTACGTATAGTTGCTGCTGCTGCTTGAATTTTATTAATTAATTCATCGCGCGTATTTATTTCAGAGGCATAAACGATTTCTTTCATGTGCCCCCATACGTAAAAATCTAGGGGTGTTAGATCGGGGCTCCTGGCCGGCCATGGAATTGGTCCTCCCCTTCCAATCCATCGATTTGGAAACGATTCGTCCAACAAATCTCGAATAGTTCGGCGATAGTGCGCAGGACAACCATCATGTTGGAAGACCATATTATGTCTATTTGCTAGAGGTACATCTTCCAAAAGGTCCAACAAATTATTCCGTATAAATTCCTCATAGGCTACTCCATTTAAAACACCCGGCAAAAAATGAGGACCAATTAAATTATCGCCAATGACTCCCATCCACACATTTACACTAAATCTATGTTGCACGCTAACCACCTGCTTTGATGTGGATTTTCTTCCGCCCAATAATGTAAGTTGTGGAAATTTGTTATCCCTTCTCTAGTAAATTGAGACTCATCGGTCCATAAAACTCTCCTCAAAAACGATGGATCGTCTATGTCAGCATTTAAAATAAAGCGACAAAATTCTACTCTACGTGCAGGATCTCCTTCTTCCAGCCTTTGGACGGGTGTATAATGGAACGGATGTAGACCCATTTCATGACAAGTGGACCAAACCTTCCACTGAGATACACCCAGATCAGCAGCTACTCTCCTCGTGCTAATGGTTGGGTCATCTTCGAACCTTTGCAAAATTTCGTCAGTAATAGCAGGATTATGTCCAACAGGTCCTGCACGTACAGCTTTTTTAACTGTGCCAGTCTCAGACAGGCGGCGATAGGTTGCAGCAAATACAGTCACGTGAGGAACACGTCTATTTGGGTAGCGATGTTCATATTCTCGCTGAGCTCTTAATGCATTTCCATTACAAAAACCATAAATAAACAAAATATCGGCATACTCGGCATTCGTGAATGTTGCCATCTACAATAATAGTAGATACTTAACGAAAAACAGTCTGATTACACACACACAACTCAAAAACGACATACGCATTTGCAAAGATTTGCAATTATGGAAAACTGTCAAAGAAAAACAACGAAACATAGCCTACTGTTACTGCAGTGTTCATGAAATTCAAAATTGACCCTTATTAGCGTCTTTGGTACTATGCCCAATTTCGTTGTTTTGTTAATAGATTAGAAAAGTAAATAATAAACCTTTATACCTCTTTCGAAAGCCAATAGAACAAGGAAGTTTTTACAGTTATTTGTACGCTTAATGTATCATGAAAATTTTGAAATCACTACGTGTGAATGTACAAGTTGTTCGAAGTTTTCTTTTACAAGTGGAGGTTTTAGGTTTCGTATTTTTATTAGATCGGAGTATTTAACATAATTTTTGATAGAGAATGTCTGCCAATGTGTAATCTAATGAGGGAAACTGAAATATTGCAGAAAAAAAGGTTGTATTTGCTTTAATTTTTAAATTAGTACGACTATATGGCGGATTTCTAAGAAAACACAAAAATTAGAATATCTCAACAACTATTCACATTCGTATAAGGCATGTTTGGCTAAAACAACTGCAAATGACCTCTATTAACATGTCCTCCAATATATACGTTTATGAACCAGTCACCCTGTATATATATACAGTCTGTTCTATAAAAAAGGCCCCGCCTTCTAGCTACTTTATTATTTATTTTAGACCCAATAAACCTTATATCAAATCAAATGGCACATAAAAACCTACATTTTAACACTATCAAAAATTTTTATCTTCAGTTGTTTCAGAGTGGTGACGTCACGTGCAATTTTTTTAAATGACACAGTATATATTTTTTGATATTTTCTGGTAGAGGTTTTTTTTCTCTTTTCAACAATATAAATATTTCATGCACTTGCATAAAAAAATTTTCGTGAAAAATTACAAAACTTTTTCACAGTGGGAGATGGCCTACAAAACTGTAAACAAAAGTGTAACTCAGAAAAACAAAACAAATAGTAGCCAAACGCTTTAACTGTCAGATTTCAGAATAATCTAAAGTGTTTATTGTTTTGTTTTTCTGAGTTACACTTTTGTTTATAGTTTTGTATGGCGGCCTCCCACCGATAAAAAAGATTTTAAATTTTTCACGAAAATTTTCTTATGTAAGGGCATAAAATATTTATATTGTTGAAAAGAGAAAAAAAATCTCTACCAGAAAATGTCAAAAAATATATACAGTGTCATTTAAAAAAATTGCACGTGACGTCACCACTCTGAAACAATTGAAGATACAAAATTTTTGATAGTGTTAAAATGTAGGTTTTTATGTGCCATTTGATTTGATATAAGGTTTATTGGGTCTAAAATAAATAATAAACTAGCTAGAAAGCGGGGCCTTTTTTATAGAACAGACATATTTATATACAGGGTGATTTTTAAGTTGATTCTTTCCGTTTACCGGGAAATAAAGCTAAAACATTAAGTATTTTTTTTATTTACCACTTTTCCGAAATATCAGGAGCCCCATTAAAAAGAGGCGGAGCCCCTAAAGCTCCCTGGGAGAGGGGCGGATTCCCGAGGGCCCCCTTGGAGAGGGGAAAAGACCCGGCCCCCTTGGAAAGGGGCGGATCCTCAAGAGCCCCCTTGGAGATGGGCGGAACTCTGAGGTCCCCCTTGGAGAAAGACAGATCCCCGAGGGCCCCCTTGGAGAGGGGCGAAGCCCCGAGGGCCCTCTTTGGTTAGGTGGACGGCAGGGGGAGGCAGAGACGGGGTGTGTAACAGAACGGAGTGGCCGAACGAAATAGGCCTAAAAATGGTGGTAAATTGAATAGACCGCCAATAGCGCGCGCAACCCCGTTTATAATAGTAGATTATGCAATGAGGGAGAGAAATTGCACTGAAGCAAAATAGCATTCTCTCCGAGTTGCATATGCTATTTTTTTCACGTTGCAGGAAGATTTAAAACGAAAACCCGTTTTTTTAAACGTCATTTATTGACATTTTAGTTACAATTATTTTAAAATTAGTAGCCTTTGGTAAATTTTAAAGTTGGTGGCACTGTAAGTCATTATGACAAGAGGTCACAATTATGTCAAATTCGAGGTTAGTAGCTTAGGTTTTGCGTCAGTTTATGTCAAAACTGACGCGAAACCTAACCTGATAACCCCGAATTTACCATAGATTACCATAGATACAGTAACATTTTTTACTTTAGTCCCTAGGGGCTAAAGCAATTACTTCTGTCCCTAGAGAGTAAATGAGCTACTTTAGTCTCTGAAATAAGTGACTAAAGTGCCAACTTTAGTCCCGTAAGTGAAAAAACGGACTTCTACTCCCGGTCGTGGAAAAATATCCTTTATTTAATATACGTGTTTGTCTGGGACGCCGGTTTGTCTGTCCGGGACGCTGTTTCAGCAGCCAAACCGTAAGAGATAGAGAAAAAAGTTATGAAAGTTATGTGTTTGGAATGGTCATGTCAGGTCAGGAACCGAATTTCAGTCACGTGAAACTTCCGGTTTTGGAGAAATCACCAAAAAAAGCCGATTTCAAATAGAACGCGTATTAAATAAAAACTGTTTCAGCAGCCAAACGGAGCTGCGACCCTCTGCGCCTTAAAACGTCGATCGGTTAGGCAACCACTTTGACACCTTCCAGGTCTGGGTACAGTTTTTATTTAATACGCGCTCTATTTGCAAAACGGTCTTTTTTGTTTTATTAAATGAGTCATTTGTCTCACTGGACTGCTAGTCCTTTATCTAATAGACGTGCCTGTTTGGGACGCAGTTTTATCTGTCTGGGACGCCGTTTTGTCTGTCCGGGACGCTGTTTCAGCAGCCAAACCGTAAGAGATAGAGAAAAAAGTTATGAAAGTTATATGTTTGGAATGGTCATGTCAGGTCAGGAACCGAACTTCAGTCACGTGGCACTTCCGGTTTTCGATAAATCACAAAAAAGACCGTTTTTCAAATAGAACGCGTATTAAATAAAAACTGTTTCAGCAGCCAAACGGAGCTGCGACCCTCTGCGCCTTAAAACGTCGATCGGTTAGGCAACCACTTTGACAGCTTCCAGAATGTTCGGATGCCCTCTGCGCCTTCAAACCTCGATCGGTTAGGCAACCACTTTGACACCTTCCAGGTCTGGGTACGGTTTTTATTTAATACGCGTTCTATTTGAAAAACGGTCTTTTTTGTTTTTTTAAATGAGACATTTGTCTCACTGGACTGCTAATTAATAATTAAATAAGAATTAACTTCTTGGTAGTGAGAAAAACGTAATGCGCAACGCGTAGGTAAGTTTCTTTTCTGTCAGTTACCTCTACATGGAGCGCAAATTACTATTTCCCGCACTGCGGTGTTTTTTACTTTTCAACAAAAGCTAGGGGAATTGTGTTTTTGTAAATTTTTATAATAAACGGGGCTGCGCGCGCTATTGCGCGGTCTATTCTATTCAATTTACCTCCATTTTCAGGCCTATTACGTTGGCCCATTTACAAGGGGGCTCTTGGGGTTCAGTCCATCTTCAATGGGGCCTCTGGGGCTCCGCCCCTCTCCAAGGGGTCCTTCAGGGCCCCGCTCCTCTCCAAGGGCGCCCTCGGGGCTCCGCCCCTCTCCAAGGGGGCCCACGTCTGGATTGTTCTCCTTTATTATATAGAGGATTGTCCCTCGTTGGTTTAATTGCGCCTGCAAACACCGAGGCGCTGTAAACGTCAACAAAAACTAAAAGGTGCGTAGGATAGGTATAAAAGTTTAGTGATTTGTGCTGTCAAATCAGTAAATTAGTGAAACACTTGTTAGGTAAATAACTATTACTGTAGAGTAGCGTGTCTTTTATGTAGCAAATACGACAAAAAGTTATTAAGAGAAGTTGTTTAGAATCAACATCTAGGTACCTATACCAAATTTCAAAATCCTCTGCCAACTTTGATCTCTCACATTATCTTTTATGTTTAGGTCCCATATCAAAGAATTTTACTTTTAACAAAGACGGCTATGGTAAAACAAACATTTTTCAAAAAGTTTTTTGTCATAATAGAAAAAAATGTTAAAAATAAAATTCTTTGATTTGGAAAATAAACATTAAAGAAATATTTGTCATATAAAAAGCACTTTACTTAGAAAATGGCGTTTTTCAAAATTGTGTAAATCCAAAAAGTCCTATTTTTCAGAATTTAATCAAGATTTCAATGAGATTTTTTATTGTGTGGTAGTTTTAGCTGACTGAACAATCTCAAGGCCAGAAAATTTTTTTTCGTAAAATGTGTCTCTATCTTGACTAGTAAATGCATGCTTCGTAATTATTTTAAAAAAACGTAAAATTTTACTGATAACGGAAGTCATGTGACAACTTTTGTTTGGCTCATTTGTAATCACTTTGCAACCACCTCTGGTCGTCAGTGTTTGATAATAATTTTTTTACGTAGTGCATAATGTAGTTTGCAAATTTGAATTCGGCGCCGAGATGGCCTCGCGCCGAGTTGGCTGGCGCCGAGATGGCTCCGCGCCGAGTTGTCCCGGCGCCGAGCTGTCCCCGCGCCGAGATGGCGGCGCCGAAGTGGCGGCGCCGAGATGGCGGCGCCGAGTTGTCCGGCTTCGTTCTTATGAATAACAAAAATAACAATGGTTTTACATTGTTGAATAATTATAGAATATTAAGATAGAAATTATTATTCTCACAGTAGTCTGGCTTTTACTGTATCAGTCAGAGAAAGTATAATACTGACGATTTTAGAAAAAATTAGTTAATACACAGTAAAGACTGGCAAAATGTGAGCTCCATTAAAGCGTCTTTGTTCTACTGCATCAAAAAGCTATTAATTTCGACAGTGTTTAGCGGCTGAAAACACCAACATTTTCGTACTAGTATATTTTAATTTTCAGCAGTAATAACCAAAGGAACAAAAACTAACCGTGTTTGCATTGGCCACAATCAAAACACACATTGCTATTTTATGATATGATCATGACCTCTTCAACTTTTCCCAACCTCTTTGATTAAACTGTCATTTTATAAAAAGAACGCTTCCAAAGCAGTAGAACAAAATATTATGTACGTGACTCGTACAAAACCGAACTTTTAGACTCGCCTTATTTATGTGGCCCACTTGGCGATAAACTGCGGCTTGTCCAAAAAAGTCCTCAATTTCGTACTTGTAACGTAAATTGCTATTTTCAGTTACCACTATTTGAAAAAATTGCACCACTTTTCACTTTACACAAAACAAATTGTTAACGCATTGATGATTAATTTACCATGAAATAAATTAACCATTTAAATGAAAAGCAGCCTATAACATTTATGATGGAACTCACCTTGTACGAAGCGTTTTCCTCATCCATGATACAAAAAGAGGCACTTCCAAGCTCCAGTAGAAGTTATCGTTTTAACAACTTTAAATGCGCCAGAGGTTTGTTGTGTTACCATCCACATTAAAACGGAAGATGTTGAAATTTTCAGGAAGCTACAAGTTTAATATAACGTTATGTCAACACTTTTTTAAATCACCCTGTATATAGCGTGATTCAAAAATGGCACATTTACTCTGGAGGGGTTGTTGGGGACTACTAGCGGAGTACGGAAAACATCACAAAAAAACCTTTACAATCATTCCTCTGAAATATTAACAGCAGAAGATGGATTTTGAAATTAGCTATTTACCAAAATATTTAAAAAATTCAACGTTTGAATCGAAGATTATTATTGTTATTAAACATCCCAATTTAAAAAACTAACATTTTCATCAAACTTACCTGAAATTTTAATTTTCAAAATTTCACTATTTGATGCCTATAGTTTTAAAATGGAACTGGCAACGATGCTTGAGCTAGCCAGTTCTCTTGTACCGGGTGATATAAATGCTTTTCCATCAAGTGTCCTTTGAAATATTTGTTAAATTTGAATATGTTGGTGGCACTGTAAGTCTATATCAAATTCGAGGTTAGCAGGTTAGGTTTTGCGCCAGTCTGTGTCAAAACTGACGGAAATCCTAACCCGATAACCTCGAATTTCACATAGACTTACAACATATTCAAATTTAGTCGTTTTTTCCGCTTGGTTGCTCACGTGAAACTTGTTTATGGATGGATTAGTTTTGTAGAGCTACCTTCCATGTGTTAATAAGGCGATGGCCGTCTCCTCGATTGAAATTGTTTGGATTTTTAATAATTTCTAGGGATTCCCGAATAACACGAGGAAAGTATTTTTTAGTTCTGGCTAGGATGTTTACGGAGTGTGCCACAGGTACATTGGAGCTGGTAAACGCCTTCTGTCTGTAGTCTGGGCAAATAATTTTTGTTGGAGGGGATCAATTGTTCGACCTTTCTTATTGTACCATAGCGGACTCCAATGTTCTTTTTATCTAATACTTTTCTTATTCTGTCGGTTACTCCGGCGATGAAAGGAAGGCAGGCGTAATTAATAGGTTTAGGTTTAGGTTCTTTCGGTTTCATGGTATATTGGCACGCTTTCTTGATGTCTCGTCGACTGTAGCCATTCCTGAGTAAGGCTTCTTCCACGACTCAATTCCTGTGGTTTACTGTCCTCGTCACAGATAGCGTTGGCCCGATGAATAAGAGTCTTCATCAAAGATTGCTTTTGTTGGGGATGATGATGAGACGAAGAATGCAGATATCGGTCAGTCTGAGTCTTCTTTCGATATACTGTATGTGGGACGCCCATATTATGTTACCTAAAGCTAATGCTAAAAATCTGTAAGGCGCTTTACTGAGAACTTCCCTCGCAAGTGGATGTTGTGACACTAAACAATTTTAAAAATCAAAGGAAAATAGGGGTAAAAATATCTTCGCGTTCGTAATAATACTAAAGCAATAAATATAAACACTTGCTAATGTAAATTATATAATTTTTTTAATTAAAAAAACCGGCGATGGGTCTCGAACTTCAGCGCCTGCGAGCGAGCCAGCAAATGCAATTTCAATGATCTGCGCGTAGCCCAAAGTAAAGCACGCGTTCGGTGCCTTGGTCAACAATGACGCCTCCGATCGGTGACATGCGGCTGCCTTAAATAGAACTCATTTATTGTTAATCCATTTTTTGTTTATTAGAACACTTATTGTGTATCTTTTGGTTACTATTTTCGTCAAGGGTAAAGCCTGGGGTATTTGCAAATTGATACTTTTATCTATTTCTCAGTTATAGCACAAATAATCAAAATGTTATTTTTTTAAGGTGCTTACCCTATATATATAAAAGTACCTTTTTTCAGCTGATGTGGTTACATTGTAGGAGAAATTTTGACTGGGATAGGGGCTTGACTGGTGAAGCTGAATTCTGCCAAGTACTGAGATTAGAGCTTTTCGCCCCTATCCCAGTCAAAATTTCTCCTACAATATATATATAGAGTACTGATAATATCTTCGATTTGGGAAAGATATTTATAAAGGGTTGATTTGTTATTTAAGCGAACAGGCAAACCAAATTTCGGTCCAAGTGAAAGGAACCTTTTAATATTTTCAGGGAAAATAACATTAGTGAGGTTTTTGAACCACTTATCAGGTGTAATATTATTACTACTGGCTACAATAGGCGTCAACAGGTTATTTAATTTATTAACGTTATTAATTTTTATTTTATTAAGTTGAAATTGATATGATTTAATTTGTTTTATATTAAAGGACTTGAAAATTTCTCTAGGTAATAATTGCTTACTCTTCTCCATGGAGATATGTAAGTTTTTATGTAACATTCTAATAGTGTCATTAATATCGTTAATTTCAATTTTTAATATATTGTGTAGTAACCTTTTTTCATTGTTCTCCACTTGTTTGAGAGTCCTGTTGTTCTGATTGTTGCTGAAGAGGTTTTCTGACGCTTTGATGTAGCCTCGTAAATGCACTGGTGTCACTTGGTGTTGAAGGCATTTTCTTAAGAAAATCCTCCTGTTGCGTGCGGCTGCCAGCTTCCTGCTGGTGTTCTGCCACATTTTCATGTGGGTGACTGCTTCATGTCCATACTCCCTGTTGATCATTTGGTAGAAATGCATCCTATTCCTATAACAAAGTCCTTTTCACAGCTCGGTGGTTACTACACAAGGCGAAGAATTTGACTGGGAAAGGGGTTATAGTCAACACCAATCTCAGTACTTGGGCAACGATTACAAGAGCTATTAATGGTTTGTTGAAATAAAACCACTTGATGCTAAGGTCGACAGTTTCGAAATATATTTATTCCATTCTCAAGACCTACGGAGAGGTTACAGATAAGAAGCGATGTTTGTACAATGTAATTAGTTAAGATCTTACCTAACAACTTGCGGCACAAAACCGAAAAGGCACATGTAGTTCACAAAACATGTGACTAGATTTCAAATTTTAAATTTACAAAAGCAGTACAGCGAATGCAGCATATCACACAACAAAAGTAATGCTAGATTTTCCTGTCACCAGGCTACATGTTAAAAATCCACAAATACATTTAAAATTAATTAATTACTACAATTTTTATTAGTTTTAAGCCATAATGGCCGTCAATTTGATAAAATTGTTCAAACCCGATAAGGAATGCAAGGAAGTTATAAACTTTGCAGGTGACAGTCGTGGTTCGCGCATGCGCCTTACGATCGGCGTCGGTAGTATACCAGGGACGTTCAAAATGGAAAGGTACTGTTCGCTGGCACAAGTAAGGAAATTTATGAAAATTTAATTAAAGGGTAAATTATTTATTTATGGGAAGAAAGATATATTATAAGGAGAGCGAAACAGGTTAGGTTGAAAATTATTGACCCTCGATTCTAACCAGGTTGGGGAAAATCTAAAGAAAAATCGTTATTGGACATTGCTAACAGGAGGTGATATGAAACACTAAGGTTGTCAATGTCTGTTTTTGAATTAAGGGTGTTGTTACTGCCAAAAATGTGGCACATTTCAATAAATAAACGATGGTTACTATTAGATTCTGTTGTAATGATTTTGGTATTATCAAAATCCATCTCATGACCCGTACTGTTGACGTGACTAGCTAAAGCACAGGCCTTAGGTTTTACACGGGAATCACTTTTGTGTTGGGTAATCCTAGCTTTCAACCTCTGTGAAGTTTGCCCAATATAGGTGGACTGGCAACCATTACAATTTATCTGATAGATGACATTTGGGGTTAACATAATTGGAGTTTTATCTTTCAATTTGGAGAAACAATCTTTTATAATATGGTGGTGTTTATCTGCTATTATTATGTGATTAAATTTGTGGAAAACCCTTTTTATTATGTGGGATAGCCCTTTGATGTAAATTAGACTTTTGTACATAGGGGGTTTGTCGTCCCCGTTTACAGACCTAACAAGAGGAGTGGCCCTGTTCATCGTATTGGAGAATAAAATGGAATTTAATAGTGAGATTGGATAATTATTTAATTTAAGAATGTTAATTAATTTATTAAGATTGGTCTTATGGAAATCTGGGTGTGAGATCGTAAGGATTCTGTGTTTAAGACCTCTTACGACATTAAGTTTGTGTCGAATGTTATGTATAGATTGAAAATTCAAATACCGACCAGAACTGGTGGGTTTGACGTACCAATCAAGTTTGATTTCGTTAGATGCAGTTCTGATGACCAAAGTATCCAAGAAAGGAACCAACCTATCCTTCTCTCGCTCCACTGTGAATTGAATATGTTTATTGAAGCTATTAAAGACACTCAACACATTGTCGACCTCGCCACCCGGTACTGCGCACACTATGTCATCAACGTACTGGTAAAGAAAGGGAAATTGGAAAGCCAATTTAGGGGTACATTCTTTTATTATGGTATTAACAATGATTTCAGCAAGAATTGGTGAAAGGGTTGAACCCATTGGAGAACCAAAAATTTGTTTGTAAAAAATATTATTAAATGAGAAATATGTCGAATCAAAAATGAATTTGAGTAAATTGATAAATTGTGGTTTTGGTATGCTGGTAAATGGATCTATCAGATTCCAATTGTTTTCAACCACCTGTATCACTAAATCCAAAGGAATATTAGTGAAGAGTGAGACCACATCTAATGAAATGATTTCAAAATTAGGAGGTAAAAGAAAATTATTAATCTTTTCGCTGAAAGCGAAACTATCTTTAATTCGGTAGCTATTGTACTCTAGGAAAGCTTTCCCTAGTATTTCTGCTAGATATTTAGAAATGTTTTTATCCGGAGATTGTGTTGATGACACAATGGGACGGCAGGGTATGTCAGGTTTATGAATTTTGGGAAGGCCGTACAATTTAGGGGAGACTGAATTATGACAAATTAAACGTCTGTAAGACGGAGTATCTATGTAATTATTATTATGTAATTCTTTAATTAATTTATTGTGTTTTGTTTCAATTGACAAAGTGGGGTCTTTATTAAGGGGTTTGTAAACCTGGGTGTCTTGTAAAAGGACCTGCATTTTACTAATGTAGTCAGTCCGTTGCATGGCTACAGTAACGTTTCCCTTGTCTGAAGGTAAAATCAATACATCTGGGTTATCTTTTAAGAATTTATTGCAATCCCTTTCTAATGATGATAAGGGGTTATTGGTGTTATTTTTATTTTTTAGGAAGTCTGTAAGGTGAAAAGCTACTAAAGAGCGATAATTATTTCTTTCCTTGTTGTCTAGAGTACTGATAATATCTTCGATTTGGGAAAGATATTTATAAAGGGTTGATTTGTTATTTAATTTAATTTAAATAACAAATCAACCCTTTATAAATATCTTTCCCAAATCGAAGATATTATCAGTACTCTAGACAACAAGGAAAGAAATAATTATCGCTCTTTAGTAGCTTTTCACCTTACAGACTTCCTAAAAAATAAAAATAACACCAATAACCCCTTATCATTATATATATATATATATATATTCATCGTTTCCCACATACGACGATGCGAGTTTTAGCGGGAAATAAAATCGTTGTATGGGCTAATAGACATAATAAATGGTAGTTGTGAGCTGTCGGTAAAACAGTTGTTTAACTTGCATGAACCGAGCCAAAAATAATGGCGGGATGTAGTATTAAAAGCATTGAAAATCTTAGTTTTAAGTTTATTCATGAAATATGTGGAAAATGTTACTACAAATTGTTTATACATAACTAACAGGTGTTAAATATTATAAAATTTGTTATGTGAAGTGCAGAACTACATGAATGAATGAATTAATTTAGTCTCCACTCCCCCCTTTGTTTAATATATGTCACAATATGTATGTTGTCACAAAATTCGTTTTTTGGCAATTTTTGTTAATTTAAGGTTTAAAATTAATGATGCATAGGTAATGTTAGACAAATTATTATTGAAGAAACGTGTTTATTAACTTGTACAGGGTCCACCAACCTATTTTAAGTAGGTCTCACTAGTTCGTGGACCCTGCATTATTCATAAAACTTTTACAGCTTCTAATCACAGTTTCACCATTGAATTAATAACAAATTCGCCAACAATAATTACCATTGCTTAAAGTTAAGTAATTTTAAAGCTCCAAGTATTAGATGATTAAAATGTTCCAGATTTTATATAAAAATCAGTTGTATCCTTTTTATTCTAATAAATTTGAGTATTCCCTTCAACTAGATGCACTTCTCACAATTTCAAAGTGCTCTAACCCCTTAATTATTAAACAAATAACAAATACTATTGAAATCTCTCGAGTAGCATAATATACCAATTATTCAGAAAAAAACCAATATCAGCACATCGTATTAATAAATATCTAGATATAATGAAACAAGTAAATCCATTTTTATATTTTATTTAGTAAGCCATTTCCTATTTACATTCAAATACAAAATATAACAAAAGTACACTTCAACGTATTTTTACTTATAATCTAAAATATTACATGGAACACCTTTGGCAATGTTTACAATGGAAATATTAAAATACAGTGAAGAAACCATATAATTTAAATGGTAAAAAGTACACACATGCATTTTTAATTATCCAAACTAAAATCTAACAAAATCATATTTTAAAAGTGATACAATAAAAAAATAGCAATTTAAAAAAATAACAAAACTGCTAATCGTGTTGAAAACTTTTTGTTAAATAACAGAAAAGCATTTGGTAAAAATAATGGTCAGCCAAAAAACCAAAAGCAATAGTTAGTTACCAGTTGACAATTTCTAAAAAATATCTTAAAAAACATAATACCTTCATTAGATTAGCAGGCAAGTAGAATTGAAGTTCTATAGTAGTAATTTATGATACAAGCGCGTAAAGCTACTCTTTCGGCACGAATGGAGTAGAATTAAAACGCGAGTGAGGACTTTCAAAACGTGTTGTACAGGTTGTTTTTTTTCGTTGATATTATAGGGTACATACTAAAGGGTAAGAAATACAAAAAAACTAGTATACATGTCGTGTCCTCTTTTTTAGTGGTTAGGTTAATGGCATAATCAGAACTACGCTAACTAGATTTGTTTAGGAAATACAGGCTGTATTTTGTAATCTCTTGTAACTTCGTAATTAGCGGAGTTACAAAAAAAATTGTAAATATAAAAAACATGCAACGTTTTACGTAGAATCCAACGGTGTACTTGAAAAAATTATAAGGGTGGGTATTTTTGAGATATTTTGAAAATTATCATTTTTTTAATGGGACACCCTATATCTGGGTAGCTCATAAAATTACATTGTTTTTTACCATTGCAACGATATATAATACTTATTATTCTATTTTATCCTAAATAGCGAAAATACCAAAAAAACCCAAAATAATACGATCTTTTTAGTTGGCCATGGATTGAATCGTAATTGTTTTTGGTAATGACATTTCAACGTTTTTTTCGAAATAGGAAAGTGTCAACAAGCGAAAAAAGATTTTTGTAGATGTGGTATAAAACTCCAATTTTTTCTAATTCATAATTAATATGGGACAAATATTCTTTTTTTTCCAAATCATAATTATGCAAAATTTTGATTTTAAGATATTCTTGCTTACGATTTTAGAATATTATAAAACTAGTATTAACTGTCATTAAAACAAAAACGTTGAAATGTCATTCTAAAACAAAAATAATGGTGACTCAATCTATGGACCACTAAAAAAAATCTTAATTGTTTTGGGTTTTTTGGTATTTTCGCTATTTACAATAAAATAAAATATTAAGCATTATATATCGTTGCAATGGTAAAAAGAAATGTAATTTTATGAGCTATCCAGATACAGATCTTATTAAAAAATGATAATTTTCTAAATGTCTCAAAAATCAAAACCCTTATAATTTTTTTAAGTACGCCGCTGGATCTACGTAAAAACTCGCATGTTTTTTGTATTTACAATTTTTTTTGTAACTCCGCTAATTAAGAAGTTACAAGAGATTACAAAAAACAGCAGATTTTGAGAATCACCCTGTATTTCCTAAACAAATCTAGTTAGCGTAGTTCTGATTACGCCATTAAACTAAACACTAAAAAAGAGGACGAGACACGTATACTACTTTTTTTGTATCTCTTAACCTTTAGTATGTACACTATAATATCAACGAAAAAAAAACACCCTGTACACGTAGTTTTTTTGGATAGTGATCTCTTGGTCGAAATTTAGTCGAAAAGGACTTCGGAATTGACAACCGTCAAATTGACATTTCAATAAAATAGTAAAAAAAGCGTACTTTTTTTCACGATTTTTGCATTAAAAAAAGTGGAACTTTCAATACGATTTTTCGTTAAAAAAAAACGACTTTAACGATCACTATGCAAAAAAGACCTTTTACACACTATTGCATACTAGATTTCTTCTACAACCGAACATTTCACTTTTTTTATCATACGTAACCCAAAATACATCTTACTTTTACGCTCCAAGGTTTGTAAAGAATTTTTTATGCACTGCGTTTTAAAAATTGACACGTTACAAACTAACTAACGTGTTCAAAGTATCTACTTTAGACACGGTTGTAGAAAAAATCAGTTTACAAACATAAAAACATGATTTAGTAACTAACAGATAATAAACCACAAATAATGCAATAATTTAAAAATAGCAATATCGGTAAACCAAAATAAAACAACTTTCAAATAATAATGACCATGTGGATTACGAACGCTTGTTGTTTCGTATGATGTTGCACACGGCCGTTTTTATAACAGTCGAGGTTTCACACTGCAAAGAGGGGTACTGCAAGTTGGCTTCTCGTATCTCCGGGAACGATGGCACTTTTCGCAGTCGTATGGCATCTCTAAAAGGGGTTTTTAATGCCATTAAAGACTTCGGAGTGCAAAGTACCGTTATCAGTCGAACCTACAAATGTTTAAAGCTGTTAATAACATAAGTATTTAAGTAAGTAGTTATGGCTATGGAATAGTTCCTAATTTCTGAATGATAAGTCACTTAAAAATCAAATGTTAAACTTGACATAGTATAGTATAACGTTGTTGCATTCATAAATTAGGAACTATTTCATAGCCATGCTAGATGACATAATTTTTAATGGATACCTATTGGAACACATTTAGTCATTAAAAAATTCTGCATCCAAAAATTCGAAATTTCTAGTTTAATTTTTAAATACGTTCAAATGTCTAAAAAGCACGTTTTGCAGTAAATTTCACTACGCGGTGATACTACTTCTCAAGAGGTCCAGAGCATTAAGTAGATTACTATTATTACACACAACTGTCACATGATAGATATCATCCAATCAGAACCATGCATTTTTTTTAAATCGACCAATCCCAAACTGATTACCTGATAAGCTGCCTAGGGAAACCGTTAAACTTCCTAGTGCTAATTATCGACCCCGTAGATGGTGTCATAATTTGAAATAGAAATGCAAGAAACAAGCAATTTGAGTTTTTTGGCATTATTAGATCAATTTTAAATCATAATTTGTATAGGCATTAGCAGCCGGTCTTATAAAGGCCACTAATCTGACGTTAACTTTAATTCGCTGTTAAAATAAACAAAAGCGCATCAAAATTTGTTTACTAATGAATAAAATGTCATAAGCACTGACGTTTTGATGCGATTTTGTTTCTTTTAACAGCGAATTAAAGTTAATGTCAGATTAGTGGTTTTTATAAGACCGGCAGTAGGTGTAATAATACATAGTAATTAATATAACAAGGGCGAGACATACTTACCGATAATTTTGCATACGCCAAGGGTCGAGTGCTGGTTGCAATGAAAATTGTCCCGAGGGCAGTTTTCTAAGGGCACCCAGCACGATGATTCTTGGCACGGGCAAAATTATATGCAAGTGTGTCACCCGCGGTTATATTTTGAAGATTATTACACAAAACGCGTATACGAATTATGATTTAAAATTGATCTAATAATGCCAAAAAACTCAAATTGCTTGTTACTTGCATTTCTATTTCTAATTATCACACCATCTACGGGGTCGATAATTAGCACTAAGGAGCTCATCAGGAAATCAGTTCGAGATCGGTCGATTTTAAAAAAATGCATGGTTCTCATTGTATATTTGTCATGCGACAGCTGTGTGTAATAATCTTCAAAATATAAACGCAGGCGACACACTCACATATAATTTTGCCCGTGCCAAGAGTCATCGTGTTAGTTTCCCTTAGAAAACTGCCCTCGGGACAGTTTCCATTGCAACCAGCACTCGACCCTTCGCGTGTGCAAAAGTATCAGTAGTATGTCTAGCCCTTGTTATATTACTATTGATTAGAAACGTTATTAATAAGATAATAAAATAATTAAATTATAGTACATACATCTGGTTTTAAATTTCCATAATCGATGTGATTCCTCAAATTAGCTCGAATACAATTTGAAAGTACTCCGTCGTTGCGTTCTGTTGTTCTTCTGTCCAATCATCAAAGGTTATTTTCTGGTGTTTTTGGCGACACGTATCGACTACGGCGGGCTAAAGAAAGATATTCCATTAGCGAATGTACAATTTATTAGTAGGTTAACAAGTACGAAGAAATGAACACGTATGTGGCTCTTACCCTTTATTTTTTGTTTCTTTCGGTGTGACACATTGGGATGGAAAAATGACGATTTACTTGAAACGCTGGAACCCTTCGGAACAGAAACTCTATTTCAAACTACATAGGGATTCAACTGCAACTTACTGGTTGATGGTCCATGTCTCTTTGTCCGAAGAGATTTTAAAACTTCTTGACGAACTTGATGACCTGCAAAAAGAAAACGTTAAATATACAGCTTCAGTTCGATATCAATAAATAAAAATTTAAAGAATTTTGCAAATACTACGTAGACGTAGCAGTCTGTGTTGATATATGATCAAAAATTAATCTTATCTAGTATGGCTATGAAAGAACAAATTGCTGCCTTTAAAACTGGGTCAACTATATTTTACTTTTAGGTTAGAGAAGATGAAGTGTCTATCCGATCGGCGCAGGCTTATTTGTTGGACAATTACACGACTTACGTGCAAATTTGTTTATTTAGTAACTAATTTAAAAAACAATTTTAGCGGTAATTAAAAAAAAAATTAAATAATTGCTGATAATATTGTAAGTAAAACTTGTACACAACCTATCTTGTAAAATTGTTTCGTTAAGAAGATATGGCTACTAAAGTTCACACTAGAAATGTTTTTTCTCCAGTGTCAACTTCTTAATGGGTTCATATACAGTTTTTTACTAAACATTAGGGATCGACTGATACAGGTGTTTTGGTTGATACCGATATATACCTAATTCAGCCAATATGGCCGATACCGATTATCGGTTGATCCCAACTAAAAATAGTGTTAGAAATCATCTGTCGAAGCTTGTGCCCAACCTTATAAATCACCCTGTGTAGTGTTCCAAAAAAACAATTTTGACCGGATACTGTATAAGCATCACTTTTCTTTATTGAAATAAAAAACTAACAAACAACGGGAATAGACTGGCAGAAATTCCCCCTAATTTTCAAAAACTAAGTATAACTTTTTGCCGCTTAACTTTTTTGATTGAATCACTTTAAATATTTTATTGCAAGATTGTACAGCATTTTACTTTAATGTAGTAACCCTATGAATTTTTAAATCGACAATTCGATATATACTAGAAGATACTCCAGTAAGTTACTTTTTCTCAATAATACGTAGTATGTTTCAGGATTTTTCATTCAATGATCAAACTTAGAAATACGTCAATGTTATATAAAATATTAATATGTATTTTTCAACCGTAGAATCACGAGTGCTCAACTCTTGTTGGAAAGATTACAATTTTATAAACAATTGATTACTTAAATTAAACAAGAAGAAATTGACGTAAAGACATGAACGCTTAACGTTGAGGGTTCTTTTCCTAAGGGTTTAACCGAGTTTAATTGCTTTCTAGCAATCATAGCAAATAAAAAAAACCAAATCTGGTTAGACAAGTGTTTTGCACGAACGATCTTTGATTGAAGAATTAACTGAATAAATTATAGAGAAAAGTCAATACGTCAAATTTTACGTTTTTCAAAATGCCCAAGCATCGTGGTTAAATGTGAACAAATTAAGCTACTGCCGTAGACCTCTTTCGTTTGATACATTCCAGAAATTATCCAACCCAGTAGGGTTTTCTGTAAAACTGGCAGATTCTTGCCCAGGCTAATTTGGCCGATACACAATAGTTCATAGAAATGACCATCACCGATTAACATGTCTACGGGCAAGAATTTATTAAAAGTAGTATCAGCTAATCCGATGTTTTTGAGTACGTTGAAATTTGATCGATCAAACGACACGAGAGGTAAATTTTCAGTAATTTTTAAAATAACTAAAGAGTTCATATTTATATTAAAATTACTGTGTAATGATGCTATCTGAATGTTACTACTGGAATTACACTGCGAAGCTTTAGAATTTAGTCCAACTACTGTAGTAGCAACCGTTTGTCTTTTTAATTGCAATTTATTTGCCAAATCTTCGGTAATGAAATTAGCGTGGGATGCAGAATCTAGTACTGCCCTAGCATTGTGCCAGTTATTGTTAATATCTGTGACTTTAACCCATAGTCCAGTTACATTAGACGGAAAACCGCAGCATCTGCCGAAAAAATCCAAGTGAACTGAAATTTTGCATACACCTTTATTTTGACATTAGAAATAATTGCTGCGTTCGGAAAGGTACCTCCGACAGCTCCGTTTCCGAAATAAGTTTTTCGCAAATATCTCGCTTTCTATGGGTCGTATGACTGTTTTAGTTATTACAAAAAGTGAAGGCTAGGAAATTCTCTACAAAAAATATTCTACAGGTTTTTTACGTACAACTAACCATTCAGTAAATAACACACTGTTAAGTTTTGTAGACGGGTTTTACTTCCTTTTACGATAAACGGAGTATTGGAGCGAGGGTCTGCTGGGTGACATTTCCCTTACTGTATGCAGTCTTACATCTCCGATGCCTAGATATCAAAACCATTATAAAATAGTTATTTTCATTACAAGCGTCGAAAGTAGCAAATATCGTGCGAGTGTTGATTACACAAACGAGGGCGTAGCGAAGCGAAGCCCGAGTGGATCTAAAACACGAGCACAGATATTTGCACTTTCGGGCGAGTTATGAACACTATTTTTTAGACAACCACTCAAAGGAAATTCAATTTTTAAGAATTGTTTTTATTTGGTTTTGCAAAATTGATTGTTATATTATTATTGGTACAATTGGCAAAAGCGTCTCGATGATTTGAATCACGGTCTGCTGAATTGTGTGACAAACGTCAAAGTGACGTTTGTCACACAATTAAGCAGGCCATGTTTTGAATAACTTTGTGCCGTTACGATATGACTAGTACGATATAATATCGTGCTAGTGTTTGAAATTGTCAACTTTCTGTGTTAGGCTGCTGTCGCGATAATGTTACTTTCATATATGGTCTAAAAAAATATTTTACAATAAATAATTTTTTCTACATCTGCTTGGATAAAAACCTATTATCAAATTCATTTGAGTTAGTTACGCCATTATCTAACTCAGTTAGATAATGAAATCAGATCCATTTGCATTACGTAATGAAACTTATTACGTAACTCAAATTTGATTACCTAACTGAAATAGTGTTAATGAATGACATTTTTCTACTAAAATATTTTTGAAAATGACAGATCTGACATTCTCTTAATGCACTTTTCTCAATTTTGGGCAGTTGTAGATAAAAAAAATTAAAATTTATGTGTGAGAATGCATCATATCATTAATATACTTGTGTGCTTACATAACTCGTGCTACGCACTCGTTTGTAACTTACACACACGTATATTAATGATGCTCTTATCCCACTTTATAGTAAATAACTATTATTTACCACTTGTGCCAGGTTCTGTAGACACGTCAGACAGCTGTCGTCTGACAGATGGATATTGCCGTGGCACATCCTCCCTTACGATGGTTAGCTCCTCGCTATTCCCCCTTGATGTAGATGGTATAGAAGCTTCGAACTGAGCTAGTATCCCTATAAATTACAAATATATACTAATCAGCAGAATGCATACATACTGAGAATTGATAACATACCCTTCACTTTTTCAGGAGTTTCATATTTCTCCTGTAAAGGGTAACAAAAGGAGTTTTCTTCTGTTGAAGTTTCATGAAACCCTAAACAGTTTTTAAGAGTTACACTTCAGAACTTTTGAACACAGTAGATATCTTACCTGGCAAATTTATAGTTGGCAGTTTCCCATTGCTATCAATGCACATCTCCGAAAAATGTGTTTGGCATACAACATAGGAACCTAAAATGCGTTTACCTTCTATATTGCTTAATTTCAGGTTTCCTATACGTTGCAGCCAAACGACACGCACACGTTTTTCGCTGGGAAGTGAGTACCTTGGTGTTTCTTTATTGCTACAGCCGGGTACGCAGCATTTCTTTTTTCTCAAACCACTCATTTTAAACAATTTCAAGTTTTCAAGAGTTTTATCACAAATTTAAGGAGCACACGAGTATCAACTACCTGCAGCCTTGTTTCTAAGCACAAAGAATGAGCAAAACTGGGCAAACCTCTTTGGAGCACACAAAGGATGGAATGCATTTTGCACAGATGTTTTTAACAGAATTGCAATCCACAACTGGCAATTTTATTAGCTGTCGTAACGGTTGGCGTCAGGCTGTCGGGGACTCCCATACCCCTCCAATCAGCATAAATTGCCAGAGAGAGAATATGCTACCTTTGTCAGACAATCCTACCTTCTGCCACGCATTACTAACAATCTGTACGAGTCTGCGTATTCCAGTGACCATAACCTGATTACACCCACAAGACAAAACAATGCCCAGTGCAAATACGTTGGAAACGAAATGCGACGTTGCCATTTAAAATTCTAGGAATAGACGGCTGTCAGCAGCATGGTTGCCGGACCTTACTTTGGATTGACATGTAATGGAAAATTTGTCTTAAAAGTCGCTTTACATATAATATACCGTGCTTGTGTAAAGTCTGGAACTATCCAAATAGAACTTTTATCAAATGTTTTTGAAAGAAATCCTTGGACACGTCAATTTTTATTTTAAATAAGACATATTTTATTGAAATTATAACTTTTAGATTGTCTTCTGTTTTGAGTTATGAGCGTATTTATGATAAAATCAATCGTCGCATGTATGTTACATCATGACTGGAGGAAGGCGTGACAGATTTGGCTCATTTTTGTTTTTGTGTTTCTAATTGCCAGAACAAGGTTTGTATGAAAGAAAATTTTGGGGAAGTCCACCGGAAAAGTCGGAAAATTCGAAATATCAAAAAGATGATTTTCTATGGTATTTTTGTATGGGATTTCGAATGTTTTCGTTTTTGAAGGGCTTTTCGAAGAGAAAAATGGGAGTGGAAAACTCGGAAAATTAGGAAAAATCGATTTTTTTTCAGGATGTAAAAACCGAAATAAAACGATGGAAAAGTCATGTTTCAAAACATACACGCATAGTTTTACGTAATACTATGCCCTGGCAACGCCGGGTATGCACAGCTATGATGCATACAAGGAATAAGGAAGGATATTTCGAAATTCAAGCCCTAAATGGGTAGGGTGGCCATATGCCTTCTTTGGAAAAAGAGAACATTTTGGACCAGCTAAAAAAATAACAAAAAGATGGCATCACAAAGTTTTTATTATAAAACAAATGAAAAAAAACAGTAATTATTTCTAAAACAATAAATAAAAAACATTGCAGTTGCGATAATAATTTTTTCTTATAAAAATCAACATCAAATTCACATATAAAATACTGTATAAGTAAAATATATAAAATATACTGCTCCACAAATGAACTGTACCACCCATAAAAATTGTATTTATTACATTACGTCATAAAATATGCATATAAAAGCTTATGTTTTATAGTATACTCATATTAAGCATATTTAATTGGACTATCCTCAAATATCAACTGAAGAATTAACAAATCAGATTCATAAAATGACAAAATAATAAAATTATAAAAAAAAACATATTTCACAAAAATAAGAGAAAATTGAAAATAACATTTTATATAAGAAGATTTAAAACCGAAAACAGTCAAAATGGAGCAAAACTCTTCTCACACTAAATAAGAGAACAAAAGAGAACATTTTATTAGAAAAAAAGATAAAAAAAGATCCGTATTAAAAAAGAGAACATGTTCTCTTTAAAACAGATGCTCTGGCCACCCTATAAATGGGTAAAATGAGGGTTCCAATTTTGTAAGGAAAAATAATATTAAATAGACGTTTCGACTTGAAACTTCGTTGGAGTACTCATAAAAACAAATAAGCAAACCCGTATTTCGTGATTTTACAAAAATCAACCCCTTAGGGGGTGAAATGGGGTCAATAAGCCTAAAAATCGTTATGGGTGTCGTTATTGAGGTATTTTGGGACGCTGATTGCGAAAATGGCATTTATTTTTAAGTCCAAGGCGGTGAACATGACATAAAATTAAAACTCTACCTTATAGTGGTGGAACGGGGTTTCAGAGACGAATTATTTTTGGACAGAACAGCGTTTGCCAGAGGTCCTCAAAAAATTGTACCAATTTACAAGTTTAAATTGTACCAAATTTTGAACTTTTTGTACAGACACCAAAAATTGCGTAGTTTTAATCTCAGAAGAAAAATATTAATATTTAGATTTTTCGTCCGCGTTTTAATAGGTTTAGGTTATTATTACAATAATTAAAGGAAAAAACTAAACACATTTTCGTGCGCAAGTTAAAATATCTTAATTTTAAAGCCAGGTGAATTATATATAATTCACTAGGTGGGTTTTTTG